>PVLC010009585.1:0-53395 GCA_004027655.1 Graphiurus murinus | reverse complement strand
CTATGGAAGCAGCCAAGATGTCCAACCACAGATGAATGGATTACAAAACTATGGGATATGTACACAATGGAATTTTACTCAGCCATAAAGAAGAATAAAATCATGTTCTTTGCAGGGAAATGGATGCAACTGGAAAACATTATGTTAAGTGAGATTAGTCAGTCACAAAGAGTTAAAAAGCATATGTTCTCCCTAATATATGGATGCTAGGGAGAAGATGGGGCATAGGAGGGTCTCCAGATGAAAAGGAGAATCCTCAATAAGCAAAGAAGTTGATTTAATTGTAGTGGACGCATGGGGCAGAGGGACGCCCTAAAGCACATGATGTACTTACACAATCATATCAAGGTCACTCACTGAAGTGAACCTGAGGGGGAGGGAGGGGGAGGGAATGGGGTGGGAATTGGGGAAGGGGTCAAATGAGAATTGTGTGCAAATATGTTTTTAACAACTTGTACTTAACAAAGATGTATGCTATATTGCACAAATTACTACAATAAAAAATTAAAAAAAAAAAAAGAAACAGCTTACCCCTACCACTCCCATCCTCCCTATGCATATCTTACTCCCTGTCCCAAAGTGATGGCAGCTTTGCTAGCTGTATTGTCTAATACTGTCCAAAATAGCATGGCAAAAACAGGGTTGCACCCACCTCCTGCACATCCACCATCTTCTCCACCCCTCTCCGGTCATTCTGAATGGTATTGTAGGATGTGTACACACGAGGCTGTTTCATGTGCTCTGGTTGAGAAGCAGTTCCATGCAAAATCAGTTTCCAGTTCACAATTCTCCCTTCATTTTGTGTTCTTCCAGACTAGATGATAAGCATACACATATTTTAGTGTGTATTTTGAATATTTAAAACTCATTACAAATATTTTAAAAAGATTTCACAGTTAAAATCTAATTTTAAGATTTTATGCACTCAATGTTCAGGGCTCCGTTTTAAAATAAACCATTGGATCCATGCTTGGTATAAACATTGATACAGGTTTAATAACTAAAAATTGATAAACTGCCTTATAATCAAGCATCT
This sequence comes from Graphiurus murinus, assembly GCA_004027655.1. NCBI lineage: Eukaryota > Metazoa > Chordata > Mammalia > Rodentia > Gliridae > Graphiurus > Graphiurus murinus. Next base: position 52,359 of record PVLC010009585.1, on the reverse strand, counting down.
AATTTAAAAACAGAGCTCTTTGTATACATTTCCTTTCCACATTGGTTATGATCTTGAAAAGTTGACTGTACCTGAAATCTAAAATATCTAAAAAAACTAAATGTGTATAGTCAGATTTTATAAATTTGAAATTTGATATAAAATAGCCCATACTGGTAAAATTGAGTTAAAGAATTGAGGACAAATAAAGAACAGGACCACCAACTGGGAACATTTTCTTCTGTCCCTAGGGAAGCAGAACTTTCTACAACTTTTTTTTTTTTTTTTTTTTTTTTGCGGTACTGGGGATTGAACTCAGGGGCGCTCTACCTCTGAGCTACACCCCCAGCCCTATTTTTTATTCTTTATTTTGAAACCGGGTCTCACTAAGTTGCGGAGTGCCTCACTAGGTAGCTGAGGCTCGCCAGGAACCCAGATCCTCCGGTCTCAGCCTCTCGAATGCTGGATTACAAGTGTGTGCCACCACGCCCTGCTACAACTTTTATTTCTAAAGCACAACTTCAGCAATCTTCAGAAGAAAGCTATTCTCAGAGAAGAAAAGAAGCAACAACTATATCATTTGTATAAACTAATTTGACATCTTTAGGAATTTCTTTTTAAGGAGTTATTTAGGCCATGATATCTATAGTGTTGATACTGATTGCACTTTTCTGTCTGAAGAACTCAAAGCTGAAACATAATTTGTTTATATTCTCACCTATAGAGAATGTTGGAGAAACGATGCAAAAATAAACAATTCAGCAGCATTTGGCTTTCTTTCAAACACTCCTGCTCTATCATTTCATTTCTTTGACTATGCGTTAAAATTACAGAACAATGTCAAAGAGTGTTAGTACAGGTTGAGTATCCCTTATCTGAATTGCTTGGAATCAGAAATGTTTCAGATTTCTGAGATTTTCAGATTTTGGAATATTTTCACAGGCTTGATCAGTTGAGCATACCTAATCCCCAAATATGGAATCTGAAGGGCTCTAAAATTAGAAAAATTTTGAGTATCATATCAGCTCAAAAAAAAAAGAGAAAAATGCTTTTTTTTTTCATGACAGAAACTGGAAAAAAACAGTCATATCAAATAAGGTATCATGCCTAACATGAAGCTATCTTTTCTTTTACAGTGTGGCTCATGCCTAATCTTCTTGGGGAAGGGGGGTGGAATTGGGGAGGGAGGCAGGGAAAAAGCCCATCAAATTCTGTGTGAATGTATGTCACTATCAACATGATTTACATTATGATGCTAGATTATAATGTACCAATAAAAGTATATTAAAATATTATCTACAAAACCAAGTGGGCAATGTTTGAAACACTACAGATTTCCCTCATTACAGATTAGTAATGATGTCAACCTTAGAAGTGCTTCAAAGTATTTTGAAGTGAGCTTGTGTTTCTTCATCTTCTCATTCACACTTACCATATCTGTAATTCTCAAAGTCCAGGTGCCTACAGGATTCTCTCCCCATGTGTGAACAGACATGAAGTCCCAATTCTTGAAGCCATTGGGGGATGTGTCCCGCTCTCTTTCAGCCAGCAACACAGTGCTAGTTCCTATGTTCATGCAACAAACACAGTTTAATTAATGTCCTAACCACTCTGATGGTTGGATACACTGTCATATCTGATAACTGGAAATCAAAGCTGGACAAAATTAGTCCTAATTTTCCTTTTTATTATAAGGCCAGGATCAAGACATTACCAAGAAAAAAAAATGTTTTTTTTTTTATCTATAATACTTAGCATATAAAACTTGCATATAATAGTTTTTCAATATATCTCATAGGGAAAAATAACAGCTACATATGTTAACTATGCTTATTTGAATAAGGAGAACTAAGAGAGCTATACTTATGAATTAGGCTAAAGAAGAGAGTCAAATATCTGAAATACATTTTAGTGGAACTATCATTTTGATATGTAAAAGGAAGTCTTGAAAATTTAATAGATGCTTGAGTCTATAATCTAATGTAGACATAAAAATTAACTTATCATTAACTTAAATTATTAATTGCCATTATTTAACTAATGAAAAGATATCTTGTTAATAACGTCCCATCATATAAAAACTATTAGTAGGTGTAACTCTAAACTTTGAAGTCCAACTTCTCTATTGGTCTATAAATAATATTTAATTCTAAGGAAGAGGATTACATGAATTACAGACCCATCAATGAAAATAAATCATTCCACCAATATTTCAGGCTGATTACAAAAATATCTAGAAAAGATAACACTAAAATTCATAGGACCTATTCTGAACCTCCAGAAATTCCTATCTTAGAATAGGAATAGGAATAGGGGTAGTTCATATTTCTTCATCTATCACCTATAGAAATTGAATTTTTTTTTTTTTTTTTTTTTTTTTTTTTTGCGGTACTGGGGATTGAACTCAGGGGCATTCTACCTCCGAGCTATACCCCTAGCCCTATTTTTTATTCTTTATTTTGAAACCGAGTCTCACTAAGTTGCGGAGTGCCTCACTAGGTAGCTGAGGCTGGCCGCGAACCCGGATCCTCTGGTCTCAGCCTCCCGAATGCTGGGATTACAAGCATGCGCCACCACGCCCGGCTCCCATAGAAATTGAATTGGATCAGTTGAGTCCTACTAAAATATGAAACAGTAGTGGGTCAACTCCTATTTGGATTGTGGTTTATGGTTCACCAGCCCTCATCTCATCTGAATTAAGACCCTCTGAGGAAAAGGGCAAATGTTTATATATCATATCATATAGCCTTTCCATATCATTATGAAAATCACATTAGTCTTCTCAAACTTCTTTTATGGATCATAACTTCAAGCCTTTCGATTGACTCCTTGAATGTTTCAGATATATCTGTAGATTTTGTTCATTATCAGAATAACTTTCACTAACATGCTATCTAAGAGACATGAATGGTAAGTCAGTAACCTGGGAAAGTGAACTTAGTTTGAAAACAAATGACTTCAGGAATGTTTATTAATTATTATTCACTTGAATTATTTGAATTTATTAATCATTTGAATAGGACATGTTCTTTTCATATCTAAGGATCAATGGGAATGAGCAGGGCAGAGGAATTCTAACACCAAGATAAACAAGCATGTTTTTAAGATTTGGAAATCCTATTAGGAGACTTAGTTCTATTAATAAACAAAAGCAGTCATTGATTTGAAATAATTTCATTTGTGCTTAAGATTTTAAACAAATGGTTTAGAAGCTTTTTTTTGTTGTTTGTTTCCTTTTTTGTTTTATTTATTTATTTTTTTTAGTTTACCTGCAGCAGAAGTGAGTGTGACATGAAGGTCTCCTCTACGAGAATACTCAATTGTGGCTTCAAATTGTACGTGCTCCAGGGACTTGATAGCATTTTCTTGTCCTTCACAAGCTCTTGTTGGAATTTCAATGATAACTTCCCCATTAGCTTTCAGGGCCCTAAATACATTAAAGAATCAGCATTTAACAAAGTGGATCTCTTCTTTCATGCATTTTATGTATAGGCATACATAAAATATCTGTTCTTTTGTTTCTATCAAGGGAACCATAATAGTACTGAACCCACTCACACAAAATACTCATCTAGGCTTATTGCCACTCTCTATTATGAATAGTACTCAATTCAAGATTAGCTATAAATGAATTTAATGCATAAGAAAATGGTAAGAAGCACATATACTTAAAAATAATGTCATTTGCTGCAGAATCAAACTCTGGCAGGTTTGTCTTGGATCTATCAAAAGCAGTCCATTACTACAATATCAAAACAGCTCTCTGGAAAAAAACAAAAACAAAAACAAAAAACAAACCTAAGTATATCTATAAGGGCTTCCTAAGACAGGTTCCCAAGCCTCCCATGCTTGGGTATTTTGTGTGAGTGGGTTCAGTACTATTATGGTTCCCTTGATAGAAACAAAAGAACATTCATAGCAGATGATCACCACTGCTTCTGTGGTCAGACAAAGTGAGTCACAGGTGGTCTATTGTAAAAGCAGTATGATAAAGGATCCTACATGGAAAAAAGTCATGAATCACATAGCACTGTGGCTATTTTGGAAGTAAGTTTTAGGTAATACTGGTTGAGGAGTACTGCCTTTCATCAACCCTCAGATGCATGTTTAAAAATAATTTAGCATCTTTGTGTTTAAAGTGAAAGTTAAAACTAATAAATGATTGCTCATAGTTTAACTGATGTTTTCTCTTATTGATACTTAAAACAGGATGCCATGTTAGACTTAATGTTATGTGGTAGATGGTCTACAAGAAGAAAATGAAAATATGCTAACATAATTTATAGACCTCAGCAATTCCCCATGGTGAGACACAAAGAACAACAAGAAACTCCATCTCCATATACTTTAGAAGGGTAGGTGTTAGAAGAAAATAATTAGGCAGAGTGACAAACACTTTAATTGAATTGTGCCAAACGTTTAAACATGTTTGCTTAAAATTCCTGGATTCATTTACCTGGGCTTAAAGTCATTGTCTTTTACAACACATTCTTTCTTCTCAGGCACACCGTTCCAGGTCCTGGGATCAGCTAAATCAACAAGAGCTTTGGCATTTAGCAGGCCGAATCCAAATCGGCTATTCACCATCAAGCCTGCTCCATTCTTTTTCCATCCTGGGTTATTGGCCAATGGGTCATATTCAGACGTCCAGACAACCAAATGCTGCATATCTCGCCAGGTGAGGTTTGAGCTGGAGAGAAAATGACCCAAAGCATCTTTAGGGACAAAATGAAGTTTCCTTGCTGAAGCAAGCTAAAAAAAATAAGCTTCTCCATTCAAAGATTGTATCTTTTGGTAATTGCATTCATATTATTCTATTGTCTATTTGTGTGTTCTTTTATTTAGAACTCATAAAGAAGTGCTGAAAAACCATAATATGTTAAGCTATTACTACAAGAAAATTCAATGCTCTATATTGTAGGAATATAAAACATTTTCCTTGATTGCTAATTATTTACATTTAACTGGACCAAAACTCTTAACTGACACCTGACACGTGAAACCAGATTACCTCTAGTTTGCTGAGCATGGAAGAGGCAGTGAGGAGTACTGACCTAGTGATGAGGACCTTGAGTGGCATAGAGAGGTTACACTTTATCATTTGGGCAGTGGGAAATAGTTCTAAGAATTTTGAACAAAGGAATGTTTACATCAGAAGCCTTAGTAAGATCAATTTAGCAACTATATAAAGATAAATTGAATATGCAAAAAGGATTATTATGTCTATTATAATATAAACTTTTTCTTGATAACCCTATTTACAATTTTAATCCTCACAACATGCTCCTGAGCTCTTATCCTGCTATATATATTTTTTCCATAGTATTTATCACCTTATAATATAATGGGAAATTTATCTGTTTGAGTATTATTAATGTCTGTTTCCCTAGCTAGAATTTAACCATGAGAAGAGATAAGATGTTTATCTATCTTGTTTCTTGATCCAGAAGGGAATGACATGTATATTCCCTTCCAATCCTTTAAAAGGAGTTTTAAGAAAAAGCTTTTTGTTGATATGATCAATAGATAACACACCAGTTTCTCATTTGTATCTTCAGTGTATGTGGGTATGTTTAAGGTGAGTATCTGGAAGAGTACTAAGGAGACATGGCCAGGAGCTGATAATCATGATCACCATATATAAAGCATAGACTTTCTATATTTCTTTTTTAATATATACTTTTATTTGATATATTGTAATCACATATTATACTGGGGTTTACAGTGATAGAAACATACATGCACACATTTCTATTCTAGGGAATTTATATTTAGCTTCAGTTCTTGTTGGTTTTTAAAATTTCTTCTATCTAGTCTTTGAAAAATACTTTTGGAGCTTCATTGTCATGTAATTAGGAAAGTTAATCCTATTTTCCTAACAGAATTATTCTTCACTCGTGTGTTTGCATTTCGTAAATGAAAAGGAGCTGCTGAGCAACTCATTCCTGACAGCCTTCCTTTGTCAATTAGCACTGAACAGCACCCACAATAATTAAAATTTTAAAAACTGCATTGTGTTGCTAATCAAAGACATGTTTATCAAAAATAATGGTTATGGAATTAAACAGTGAAATGAAGCATTGCTTCTTATTAGAAGAGAAGGAAAGTAGTCTGAAGACAAAATTCTCAAGTGAAAATTCTTAGGGGCTCCCTGGTTCAGCCCTTCATCACACCTAGGTGAGCTCAGATGTTGCAGATCTTCTAATTTGGACTTTCCAACATTTTAAACCCACAAAGATTTTGTTGTTGTGATTTTTGTAGCAGAGGTTTTATGAAGCATTGAAAGTTCATTTCTCCAAACTGTAATAAAAATAGAAGACTGTTCACCTGTTTAACACCTCCAAAGGTGTGAAGGGATTCAGTGGTTCTCTTCAGAGTTTTTCTCTCCTAATAAATATTATTCTGATTCTTTTGATGTCTACTCTGCAGACCGAGGCTGCTATCTACTAGCTTTCTTGTGTATATTCATTACATTGTAATGATGGTGCCAGTGACATTTATGCAAAGAATTTATTTCTCTCTTAGGATATTTATCTCTAGTATATGCCTACTAAGTACCCTAATGGGCATCTTCCCAGTCACAGTGGGATGAGGTTGTAGGAAACAATTCTTTATAACAATTGCTTCTCAAAGTTTGGTTAAGGTACTACAAACATTAAAACTGTCTGGGATGCTTACTAAAATGGGAATTCCTGAGCCACATACTAGAAACTTCAGAATTTTCATTGCTGGCTGTAGGATCTGGGAATCCGTATGTTAAATAAATTTCCCAGGTGATAACTATGTATATCATGTTCAAGAAACACTGTTGGAGGTACATAACATATTCCCCTGTACATGCCTCAGCCAGAAGCTATTCTTTCCCCTTTTCCCTAATTCCATTCCCCTAGATGCAGCAAATTTAATGCAACTAATGCACATTTCATGTAAATAGTTTACTTATCACAAGAAATTTAGGATGAATTCATAATTACCTGATCATTTATATCAGCCTCAGTCATCCTAATCCTCCTCTATTTCATTTTATTTTTGGCACTAGAGATTAAACCCAGGGACATTCTACCTCTGAGAAAAACCCTTAATGCTCTGCTTTCTTTTTAAACAAGGTCTTGTTAAGTTGCTCAGGTTCTCCTTGAACCTGTGATCCTCCAGTCTCAGCCCCCTTAACACTGGGATTATAAGTGTGCACCATTGCACAATTCTCACCCTCCTTAATTTGATGGGACGATGGGCTTCCACTCAACAGTCCTCTCCCAAGCAGACATAGGGAGGCAGCATGATGTAGTTTCTGAGTCTCTCTAAGCCTCAGTTTCTTCATTTATAAAGTACAACTAATAATTTATGTGTTAGAAGAATGTTACAAGAATTAGAATTAATATTGTATGTAAAAGATTAGCACAAGTGTTTGGCCTATAGTAAAAACCTGAATATCAAATGTCATTATTTTTTACAAGTTTGGTCAAGAGTTCTTCATCAGTCTCCATAGTTGTTGCTGATGGATGGTGCATGATTAATAATTATTTCAATCTTAATTGTCTAGGAATAAAGCTTTATCTCAAATCTAGAAATTCTGGCATTCAGATTTTCTGATATAATATTTGTTGTATAGGCAATTGAACAGAGTTCAGAAAACTGACCAGTTGAGGACAGACATCTCAATAATATCTACAGACTATGGCAGAAAGGATATAAGTATATGATGGATCATGTCCATCTTACTGATAAACTGAGTCAAATGAAGGGAATTCAATTTTTATAACATGAATCTGGGAGATTATAGAAATTTTATGTTAAATTATGAACACTATGAGAATGTGTTGGAATCTAAAAAACATTCCCCCCAAAAATTCCATGCAAACACTCCTAAGCAATTCTATATTTAGTTGCAAAGAGATTCATGGACCCTGGAAGCCCACCCATGCATTTCATAGCAACAGAGCCCCTGGTTTAGAAAGTCTCAGCAGAGACTAATGAGACTAATGAGGTTAGATCATTCTCAGATTATTTTCTCCTTGTAGAGAAAGTTTGAAGTTTCAGGAACCAGGGATTGCACTTTTAAAATTTCTATTCTTATGTGAAATTAACATAACCATTCAGATAGATGATAGATGAATATTTCTATTTATATTGGTCACTAGGTTAAAATGCATGAGGCTTGGTTAGGTCCATTTACATGCATCTGATAGGTGTTGGGTAGAGAAGAAAGGCTTTAGACTTAAAATTTTAAGGATGGCTTTCTTTTAACAGCTCCCAGTGGATAAAAATTTTTATCCTGAGATTGCAAATATTGTAAACCTGTTTCATATTTCCTTAAAATCCAGAGCCCTCAACACCAACACCTACAATTCTTGTTGGATTATCCCTATATAACCTCATCTTTGATTCCAAGTCTAAGAATATAATAAAAGAAAAAGTTTTTTTTTTTTTTTTTTTTTTTTTTTTTTGCGGTACTGGGGATTGAACTCAGGGGCATTCTACCTCCGAGCTATACACCCAGCCCTATTTTTTATTCTTTATTTTGAAACAGGGTCTCAGTAAGTTGCGGAGTGTCTCACTAGGTAGCTGAGGCTGGCGGCGAACCCGGATCCTCTGGTCTCAGCCTCCCAAATACTGGGAAAAAGTTTTTTTAAAAAAAGGTGTTTCTTTCATCCAAGTATGTTTTCTTTCATATGTGGAAGCTAGAGAGAAAATATGAAACAAAAGGGACTTCAAATAAATGAAGAGAGAGAGCCGGGCGTGGTGGCGCACGCTTGTAATCCCAGCATTCCGGAGGCTGAGACCAGAGGATCCGGGTTTGCGGCCAGCCTCAGCTACCTAGTGAGGCACTTCGCAACTTAGTGAGACTCGGTTTCAAAATAAAGAATAAAAAATAGGGCTGGGGGTGTAGCTCGGAGGTAGAATGCCCCTGAGTTCAATCCCCAGTACCGCAAAATAATAATAATAATAAATAAATAAATAAATAAAGAGAGAGAGAGAGAGCAGTAGAATAGTGAAATACATTGAGAAAGGGAGGTGGAGAGGGGGAAAAGAAAAATTGAGGAAGGGAACAATTCAAATAATGTCACATCCATATATGAAAGTATCACTACCAATCTTCAATCTCACTAACCTATACAGAGAGGGAGGAGGGGGGAGCAGGGTCGGATGTGAAGGAAAATGCACCAAGTGCTGTGTGCATATATGCATGTATCAATTGGAATCTCACTCTGATGTATAAAAATATAAAAACAACTAAAAAGGTGTGATTTGAACCTTTCATTTTACAAATGGAAAGATGGAAACCCTGCAGGTGAATGAACTTGCCAAAGAACACACAGCTAGTGGAAGAGCTGGAACTAGAAGCCAGGTGTTCCCTACAAGTTTCAATGCTCAGGCTATTTTTCCTCAGAGTTGGATTGGATCTTCTGATACCAGTCTTAGTTTCTCTTCATAGTTTTTATCCTCTGTCCACCTCCTTCCTATTACAAGTGAACTCAGATTCTAAATATAGCTTTTCTGTTGGGCCTCAAATCTACTTCTGATTGAGCACCTGGATTTGCTTGTTTCCTTTTTATGTCTCTCCCCAGTCCTTCCACATAGTCTCTTGGTAAAAGACTTGGCAGACTGTCTTGCTTAACCACTGTGGCCATCTTGTTGCTGAGGTACCCAGGAACTACACCACATCTCTTCAGGGAACCCAAGTGTCCTTCGAGCTACACTGGACTCTCCTGGACAAAGCTTAGCAACTTTAGGGCTTTTTAAGTTGTGACAAAAGCCAAGATGTTCTGCTCTTCTGCTCCTGGGAACCTAGTCCACTGAACAGAACATGAGAAAGTTACTTTGTCTTCTTTCTAGAGAATAGGCACCATCTTCTAGGACAATCTCTTTATTAGGAAGAATAATACATACAACATCAGAAAGTAGGAATAAGGACAAATAAAAAGCTGTTGGATGTATAGTATAAGGAAATTAGTTTTTTCTTCTGTATTAAATATTAGACTACTGAGTAACTATTATGAAGGGGGAAATACTGTTAAATCTCTCTTTTTAACATCCTATATACTGGAACAAATTCTATGAGGATTTAGAATTTAAATATAGTAAAGGAGCCATAATAAAAGACACAAGGAAATGTTAATCTAAATTTGGGCTGTGAAGATTTTTCTGAGCACAGAAACAAAGCAAGAAACAGACTGGCAACCATGTCTACATAATTATCTTCATTATGCCAAAAATTACCTATAAAAAATTACAAGGTAAATGGCAAACAGATAAAGTATTAATAGCTTTTATGAACCAAGGCCATAAAATAAAATTAAGGCCATAAGGAAACAGTCACACAAGACAAATGGCCAAAGAACATAAAATATTGAGTCTCACTAGTAATTAAATAAAACATTAAAGTGAGATACCATTTTCACCTATCCAAATAGCAAACTTTAAAAAGATAATAAAAGCAATTTGGAGCTGGGCATGTGGCAAACACCTGTAATCCCAAAACTTGGAAACAGGAGGATCAGGGCCAGCCTCAGAAACTTAGGGAGGCCCTTTGCAACTTAGTGAGACCCTGTTTCAAAACAAAAAATAAAATAGGGCTGGGGGTGCAACTCAGAGCTAGAACATCCCTGGGTCCAATCTCTAACATCAAATAAAAAATAAATAAAATAAAATAGTGCTGGGGGTGTATCTCAGAGGTAGAAAGCCACTGGGTTCAATCCCCAGTAATACACACACACACACACACACACACACACACAAAGTAGTTTGGGCAGCGGTTTTGGAAACTGGCCCTTTCACACATACATTCCTGGTTAGAATAAAAAATGGTATAATTTTTCAAAGTAGCAACCTATCAATACGTATCAAGTCATTCTATATGTCTGTTCTTTGGCTCAGATTTCAATTCTGAGTATTTATCCTGAGGAAGTTATCAGAGATGGCAACTAATATTTGTGGATAAGAGTGTTTACACGTAATTAGATGACTTCAATTAAATTTGCTCTTTATACAATGGACAAAAGATAAAAATAGAAAAGATAAAAAGTCCTATCTTTAATTCTCATGTTCCCTGACATGGGTGTATCAGCTCTCAGATTAGACATATCTAGTCTGAAGAGAGGATGTTTTATAAGCCTGTCATTCCTAATACTACCTACAAGAAATTATTTGACCAAAATTGTGCCTGATGGAAATATGGCCTTGTTGCTGAGTGGGAAGAGGACTTGGGGGAAGAACATTAATTTCTTAAAGGTCAAGGGACATTGACTTAAATGTGAGAAAGTCCTTTTAATATAATATAGAGTGGATTATAAAAATAATTACAAAATAATATGCACATTAAGATCCCTATTTTGTAAATATATGCACGTTAAATCTACATTGAGTAATTTCAAAGTGGCAGGACAAGAGCTTATCTTTATTAAGATCATCTTTGTTTTGTAGTTTTCCAAAATTTCTACTTTAGCCATGTATTAAAGAGATAACATATGCTACTAAAAAGAAAGAGAAGCAGCCCCAATTGAGGTGATTAGAAGATTTCTGGGCCTTACTTTGCTTCCAAGGCCAGAGCGAAGATGCCGGCAGCCAGGGGTGCAGAGGCCGAGGTGCCCGTGTGGGTCTCCGTGCAGTCATTGTGCAGGTCAGCGCTCGTCTGGATGGCACCGGGGAGGAGAGAAGGGTGGTGACACGTGGAGTGTGAGATGGGGTAACCGCACCAAGGTCTGCATCTGCTATGACCAGGAAACTCAGCTGATTCCATTCCCTACTTCCTCCTCTAAACCACGAGCGGATGTTTGCCATCTGCTGATATTTTAATTCACTCTCCTCTATGTGCAGCTCGTCTATAATTCTGGCAGCAAGATGCCTTTTCTGGGGATAAAGTACTCCACTATGAATATTTTCTCTTCTGAGATTCCCAAACGAAATGCTGTCTATAAAAAAGGAACTGTTTCGACATCACTGTGAATCATGCCGGCCCATTAATCATCAGGTCCATTGTGTTTGGTCTGGCATATTTAGAAATTCTGCCTCATATTAAATTCCCTTTGGCCTTTGGATTAACATTTGGCTGCATCTTCAGCCAAGGATGGGGTGCCATCCTGATCTTAATCACTTGAACTATTTGTGCAAGTTTGTTTAGTGTGTAGTGTGCATTCCTCGTTGGTTAGATCCGATGCTCCTGAGTTAGTGTACACATGTGCACTTTGATGAAACGGGTGGGTTTTTAAAATAAAAAGTGTGCTGGACTTAGTACTGGGTTCAAATTTTAGAGCCGATACTTATTAGATGTGTTCCATGGGCACATCACTTGGTCTCTCCATCTGTAAAACGATATTTACATTTCCTGACTCAGAGTCTGAAGCATGAGATCCTGCCTGTGAAAGTATTTTTGCACAGTTTTATCACGGCAGGCATTACGTAGGCTAATGGAGGAATTACATAGGGTAATGGAGAGGTTATTGAGATGAAGGGAAGAGGTTACAGAGACAAAGGAAGACAAAAACAAAAAACAAAAACTTCCACTCAGTCCACTTTAAGGACCTTAGGGATGCTGGCTGAACAAGTAGTGGGGCCAGAATATTACTAACAAGACACCCACCCAGACTCCAGCTCTATAGTTCTTAGCTAGGGATTTCAATGTGTAGGAGGGAGGTGTAAAAAAATAATTGGTTCTATTATCACCTCCTTTGGCTTCCCACTTGGAGTCACTAGATTTTCCGTCATGGTGGCTCCGCTCCTCAGAGAACTGCAGAAGGAAATGTTGCCCTTTTTACCTGTTGACGCAAATGAACCCCCAGAGATGACTGTGCGGAGGAAGAGGTTTGCGTAAGAAAAAAGATGCGCTGATGCGACTGTCTCAAATAGAATCCACCAGCTGTCTCTGCCAGGGCTGCTTTAGGGGAGGCATCTTTACAAAGATGGAAAATCTGCCCCCTCCTTCAAGTGCAGGGTGGCTCAGATGAGGGGCAGTCTATGAAATGGAGATTCTAAAATGTGTAACAGGCTATTTTCTGAAGGCATCTCTAGACGCCCAGGGACACGGCAACAGCCAGTGGCTCTGAACACAAGTGGGGCAGATGTCTGATATGCCCCTTTTAAAGGCTATAAAGTACGTCTGCATAAAGAACCCTTGGGTAGAATGTCACTGTCTATTATTCAAGTATCTAAAGATATGGCATGAGAGAGAAGCCAGTGCTTTTAAGTGGAGACCACACAGCTTTACTGCCTAAACTAGGTTGCAGAAACAAGCAGAGTTATGAAACAGTGACCCTGTCTGAAGAAGACATTAGTGCTGATAATTTAGTTGAGATGCCATTGTTGGGAACAGTGCCCACATTCCAAGGTAATTATAATGGGGCTCACCCACCATCTAATTGGATCATGACCTGCTATTTTTATTGAGATTAAGATTTTCATACTTTAGCTAGTTTTTTTTTTCCCCCTGTGTCCAGAGTTAAATCTGAGGCCTAAATTTTTTAAATAAATTTTTTAAATTAAAAGTGCCTATCTGTGTTCTTTAAACCCACGCATGGTCCTTCATCATCATGCCCCTAAGGGAAATTCAATAATTGCCCCTGGCAGTCTGACTCATGGTAGAGAAGGCTCAGGCAAGCATGGGCTGGAGGAGCTCTCAGCTTGCATGCTCCCTGAGCTGTTCCCCCAGATGCTGGGGAGTTCACCTTGGGGGAAACTGACATCATTTTCTTGCTGGTCATCTGTTCTTAGGAAACATCACTGGTATAGACTCAGTATTTTTATCATTTGCTAAAGGGCAAGTCAGATTATATCCCTGCTATTAACGGATCAGCAAGTACAAGGGTGATAAAGTCCTACAAACCCCGAAATCTCCTTTTAGGCTATTTTCCAGGGAGGCATCAGACAAGCAGAAAAGACATTTGGAGTCTTGGCTGTATATAATGGCAGGTTTGGTGGCTTCTTGGGGCTAAGTTTAAAAATGACAGAGAGGGAAGATCAGCTTGACAGAAGTGCCATTATCCCTGGAGAGAAAATATCCCCATACGTGTCGGCCTTTCAAGTGAGTGAGCATGAGTCTTCCTGACTGGCCAGTCAGGAGGATCTTTCTGTGTGCAAGCCTAGCTTGAGTTAGACCTAAGAGTTAGACAAAGGCAACATACGATTCGCTGGTCGGAGTAATCCCCGCTGCTGTAAGAGGTGGCCAGCGTGGAGGAACACTTCTCAGCGTACCAGGGCGACAGGCCTTGCTGGGAAGCGCTGCTGATGGAGATGGTGTAGATGCTGTCCGTGTAGCCATCACAGTCACAGTTGTCTCCCTGTCGCCCCCCATTCCCAGATGCCCAGACAAAGATGGAGCCCTTCCCTTGTCTCCCCTAAAGAAAAAGCCAGAATGTAAAACATCTATTATCATCTACTGGGGTCACTGTCAAACGTCAATAAAATCCCCAATAAATATATGCTTGAAGCTCTCAGAGGGAATTATTTGGGTCTATCTTCAACTCCAGGTACTCTAGGAGCCAGGTTGGAAATCTCAAGAGGAGACTGTTTCATAGGCCACTAGACTCAGCCCTGACAGACGCCTGTCATCTGGGGCCTCTGTGGGGTAGATCCAATCAAAGGCTTTCTTTCTTTCTTTTCTTTATTATGCAGATTGATAATCTAGGCTTTAACAGTGGCTGGTAATTTTTTCTGTCTTCTCTTGGCTTATGTCACTATACTTGAATCTTTGAACTTCCTCCCTTTCTTTCTCCCTGAATCTTCTGGCTGGCTGATAGAATGACAAAATTAGGCATTATTCAGATCTGCTGCACAGCTGCATTAAAAGGGACTCTTCAATTGAATGGAACTCGTCAAGGCCAACCTTTCTATGATTTTTCAATTTGTACTCTCCAAAGTTTCTACTTTCATCTCATCCTGTTGGAGTGCAAGGCCTTGGAATATGGGCAAGAATGCAGTAAACCCGGTGACAGGCCACAAAGGAAGCCCAGGTATCCCCCTGGCCTGCGCTGGGCAGAAGGCAGCAGGGTGCTGTATTCAGGAATGCATTTTTAAGGCAACTGGGAGAAGTCTGGACACTAGATCACCTAGTGCAAAAACCCCAAAGCAGCAGACAAATGAGAAAGGAGGAAAAGTGCCCAGAAGTATTTTTATTTTTTATTTGGTCCTGGGGATTGAACCCAGGGGCTCTCTACCACTGAGATAGATCCCTAGCCCTTTTTATTTTGAAAGAGGGACTCACTAAGTTACCACACTTTTGCCTCCAACCTGCGATCCTCCTGTCCCAGCCTCCCAAGTACTGGGATTATAGGCATGCACCAACATACATGGCTCCATGGCTCCCCAAAATTACTGTTAGATATCAAACCCAACAAGGAAAATTCCCTTAACTCTGAACTTCTATCTTTCTAAGGAATGAGTTGGCTCTCTAAGTACATTTAAAATTGTGGAATTTTTTGTCAAGAAATTCACCACCATTTTTTCCATATAACCTAAGTGTTCTTATATTCTCACATCCCAGTGGTCAGGTTTCATCTCATGTGAGTCTGTGTTAAGCATCTCACCTGCTTGACACCATATTCAAAAGCCTTCTGGGCTAGTCGGCCAGGTCCCTCCACAGTTTTCCCATCATCATTAGGGCCCCAGCTGGCACTGTAAATATCCACATGTCCAGGGTTGAATCCAATTGAACTGGCCTCAATAGCATCAGTCACAATGCCGTCCAGCATTCGTATGCCTGAGCAGGGAAACAAACAAACCCAAAGGTTGATGGGTTGATGTCACCATGTACAGATAGGGAAGCACAATGGTCTTCATATTCATATTTTAAAGGACTCTCAACAGAATAAAAAACAGGGTAACCACTAGCCATCCCCAACACCTGTGGCCCAACTACTGACAGCTCAAAAGGGACAGGTCAGTGCTCCTGTAACCTTTCTTGGCTGCCCTTTAGATATAATACTGTAAAGCAGCTATGGTCTTTTCCTCCCACTGTAGGCTCTGTTCCCAGTAATGCCCCTGAGGTTGAAAGACAGTACCATCCTTGGATGAGAGAAAGTGGCCATGGTTGCAGTCAATTACAAATATCTGCCTTCCCACCTCCACCCCCAACAAAATGAAGAATAGCTTTTAGAAAAAGGTCATCAAACAGTCCTCCTTCAATGCACCTGCTCATGTCTGTACTGTGCATAGCTGCGGCCCAGTCTCTGCCATACAAAGGACCCTGTACGGGAAACCGCAGTCTGAAAAGATCCATCACAATAGGAAACTAACAAATAGGGAGAGAACTCTTGTTTCTAAGCACTGATTAAAAATAACCCAGAGGCCATTCTTTTATGTGTTTGCTAAAAAACATGCCTCCTTTTCTTCTAAATCATCTCAAGGATGAAATTATTGCCATAGATTTCACTCCTGGGGGGGAATCATTTTTCATCAGGAGAAGGCAGACATGGTAGCTCTTTGTGCTTTCCAACAGGCTGTCGCCCATCATCAGACTCATGAATTCAAGAGCCAGGAAGGGAAAAACAATTTAGACAGAACAGCCTGGTTATTCCTGGCTTCCAGCTAATCACACAATGGCGTGCAGCTTTAGATTTTCACACTATTTACTATGGAGCAAAGGTGAAAAAACATGTAATTGACATGATCAGTGTACCTCATATTTAAGAAAAAAGAAAATTGCTTAAAATGCATCTGGAAAAAAAAAAACAATTCCCAGCTTTGCTTTTTCATAGCTATGTGATCTTAAGCAAGATAACTCTCTGTGTCTCTATTTCTCCAACTGTAAAATATGGATGATAGTAACAACTGCTCACATGCATCGAGGATATTTTATATGCAGTACCCACTCCACAGCATTACATATATGAACTCATCTGCTCTTACAATTGTCATTCAAGGTGGGTACTGTAATTCTCTACATTTTACAGGTGGAGAGACTGAGGTCAGAGAGACACAATGACTGATCCAAGACCACACAGCTTAAAAGAGGGGAGCCTATATTTGAACCCTAGAACTCTGGCACACAAATCTACCCTGTTAGCCACAGGATATACTGCCTACAATGTAGTGTAGGGTAAGTAATTGGCATATATTAGGTACTTATTAAATGAAAATTATTTTTCAAATCAGGGCCAGACCCTGAAAGTGTGGAATAATAAAAGGAATCAGTGAACTTGGAATCAGAAGTATCGTTTCATTTCTATACTGCCATAGACCTCCCCTACTTGCCACTGACCTCCGCTTCCCTTGCTCCTTTTGCCTAGAGGTGATAACATGTACCTTTATTTATTAGTTCTTTGTTGATTTCCTCTAACTCATATAACTTTTCTACTTTAAAAAATTGGATTACAATTCTTTCTCCAGAAAATAAAGGATCATATGGTTCTCTCACAAATGATAGCTATTCAGTTCATCAGAACTTAAAATGTAAATTCTTTTTCTAGCGGATTATATAATTTGTGCTTCTGCCTTAATTTTCTTTAAATTAGCACAGTACTTTCAAGATGATAGTATCAAAGGAATTGGGAATGATACTTAAAATTAGATAGTGTATATAATACACATATTATTACATACTATGTACGTATATACCAGATGTGTATTTGTTTGGTTTCTTAAAGGGAATCAATAACTAAACTCAAGGTATGTATGCTCATGTAGAGTTTAATGAAGTTTTACCAGTGATGTTCTATAAGCAATCCTTTTTATTGTGTGTAGTTTGGTTTCTGAAAACCAAACTAAGTTTAAAGTTTATTGCAAAACCCTGAAAGCTTGAGGAAGACAATTATTGTCTTCTCTGGTTGTCCCTGTATATTTCCTCTCCACCCTTCTCCACTGAGACATGGATGAGCCTATGTCAAAAGGCTCTCTTGATTTCCTACTGGTTTCCGGCAACTGAAGACATCAGCAGGAGGTTGGGGCTGAAAGAGGAGTGGATCTTATTCCCCTGGGTCACACCTGCCCCAACATAGCTCTTAAGTATGCAAGGCCATGCCTGGTTCCTCTCTCTGTGGCCACAGCTGTCTCTCTCTACTTGCCACTGACCTCCCCTTCCCTTGCTCCTTTTGCCTAGAGGTGATAACATATACCTTTATTTATTAGTTCTTTGTTGATTTCCTCTAACTCATATAAGTAATTTATTTAAATGTCCTCAATTACCCTAGTGGGACTTTCTTTCCTTATGAGAACACTTACGAAAACAACTAAAGAATCTATATTCTCGCCATCAAAGGTAACCTTTGGCTACTTAATATATCAGTATGTACTTAAAAAAAAATTTTTTTTGAAGCTGTTCTTCGCTTAGAAATGAAGGACTTGCTGGACATGTTAGCGCATGCCCCAAATCCCAATACTTGGGAAGCAGAGACAGGAAGATCACAGGTTTGAGGCCAGCCTCAGAAACATAGTGAAACCTTCAACAGTTTAGTATAAAAAGGGCTAAGGCTGTAGCTTGGAGGTAGAATGTCCCTGGGTTCAACTTCCAGTAACAACAACAAAAAAAGGAATGAAGAACTTCTACAGAATTGAGAAGCAAGGCAAGACTGCCTAAATTTACCCCTTCCTTCTGTTCCCTTAGCAAGTATTCAATAACAATCTCTCCTAAATCAGGCCACAGATTTTGTTCAAATACTAAGATATCTAGGCTATACTCAGCTATCTATTTCCTAGGAATCCAAATTCATTGATTTGCTTGCAAGTCACACTCAAGTCCTGCAGCAGATTTTGCACGGAACTCATTTCTTCCTCTGGTTGTTGACCTGTCTCATCCCCCCCATCTACAACAGGTGATGCAAGTCTCAAATTAAAGTGTCAAACTATAGGAACAGCCCTCTGAATTTCTAATTCACTAAGCCTAATAATTTAGTAAAAAGTTGAGTGTTTTAGAGCTACATTAATTGAGAGTCAGGCTAAAAGGCTTTTACCTCCAACTTTGGAATTGTACGCAACTCCGACCCCACACTTGTGATTATTTGCTTGCATGGCAATTTCTCCTGCACATCTGGTCCCATGTCTGAGGATTAAAAGGTAAGAATTATAAATCACAAGTAAGTACAAACATTTGTTTTGCAAATGAATCCATAGTACCTACATATCTTAATTTTTTGTCAGCTCTATTTCTTACTATTAGTATTAAAATTTATGTTTGGGCACAAATGTACTAGAGCCAAATATGCATTAAAATTCTGGCTTCTGCCACTAATCATTGGTGTAACTTGGTCAAGTTACTTATCCTCAAAGGGTTGTTTTGAAGATCACATAAGATATTTGTATTGCGCTGTTGAGCACTTAGTGGTTGGCATATATTAAAAACCCAGCAAGTGTTAACTACTGACACTCTTATGAGAATGCTGATGCTCTTGCTTCTTACTTTTTGGTAGTGAAGCAGCTGCTCACTTTCCTCCCTAGTGACTGCCTTGGATTAGATTATCCTGGATCAGGCCTAGTAGAATATGGTAGAATGGAGCCTCCTGCTTAGCCCTTTCCCTCTCCTCTAATTATACATCATGCTAAGACGTGATGATTCTCTAGTACTAAGAGGAGTTTAAGATTTTCTTGGGACACTACAGACTAATTGGGAAACAGGGCACTCTTGTAATTGTGAGTGAATCCAGAAGCCTGAATAAGATTTGTTTTGCAATCAGCCAAAGAAGATAAATAATTTCAGAGTATTTGGTGGGGAAATCCATCATACCAAATTTCTCCACTAAAGTATCAATTCTGAAATTCTGGGGATAATAACTATTCCCAAAACTGGCCTGACTTAGGAGGGCCAATAAGTTATAAGCATGTTAATCTGAATTCATTTCATGAATTTATCCCATTGTGGAAACACCTGGAAGTAGTGCGAAGGCCACTGGTGACTTGGTGGACCCGATATGCTGACATAGAGGAAAAGAGAGGAAGCTACTTGCACACAATACTGCACTGGCCATCTGTTAATTCAGCCTGGAATGGAATATAAAATTCCTAAGTGACTGAGCCATTCAAAATAATTCTGTTTAACTCCCCCCTCTCTCTTCCACTACCCCTTGCCCCCTTCTCTCTCACTTGTTCCCTCTCTCTTCTTCCCTGAAATCTCAACAATGATTTTCTAGTCTTCCATTAAATAATGTTCCTGGTCCTTTATCTTTTTTTTTTTTTTTTTTTTTTTTAGTACTGGAGATTGAACTCAGGGGCATTCTACCTCCGAGCTATACCCCCAGCCCTATTTTTTATTCTTTATTTTGAAACAAGGTCTCACTAAGTTGAGGAGTGCCTCACTAGGTAGCTGAGGCTGGCCATGAACCCGGATCTTTCGGTCTCAGCCTCCCAAATGCTGGGATTACAAGCGTGTGCCACCACGCCTGGCTCCTGGTCCTTTATCTTAATAGTGATTAGAGATTTCAAATCAGAAAAACATAGTTTTCTTTAATTCAAGGTCTTCTCTGATGCAGCAGACCTGTGTTCCTTTTTTGTATGCCAGCATTCCCCCCTTTTGAGGAAAGGGCCCTCCCTAACTCCTCATGATTCTGTCAGTCATAGAGCCCCTTGTCTCAGACAGCTCTCTAGGATCAATGCTGATTCTGGGGACAAGAACTGTATTCTTTCCTAGGAGTCTTGAACTTTAAGTTCCAGGGCAGTCATGTAGCTATAGCTGCCAGGAAGTACTCTATTGAGAAAGAAGTTAAGTGGAGGCAGGCAGCATTAGAAGATGGGGACAGTGGTTGGTGTCCTGAGTTCACATTATTTGAGCTCCTGGATCTTGGAACATCTGAATCTATAACATCCCTTGAGTGAATATTTTTAAGTCCTCATTTTATTTAATCTTTGAGTTAGGATTCTTTCACTTGCAACTGAAGCTGTCCTGACTATTCTGTGAAAAAAAAAAAATTGTGCACATCTGAACAGACAGAGGGCATCTAATGTTTTGTTGATGGATTAGTCCCTGTGGTGTTTGAAGCTGTCATCTGAGAGATGTGCTTCCAGAAGTCACCATTGCCTATATTTCCATTTATATAAGATGGAAGTCAGGTCCCAGGATAGCAAAAGCATCCAATGCAAGACTCTATTTTGAGCCAACTGTTTGACTCAACCTATTAACAAATATTGCCAACATGAGCCTCTGTCTGGAAAAAAAAAAAAAAAAGATGTAATATGACACCACCTATTGTTTATCTCTTTATGCTATGAGAACTGAGTTTTCTAGTAAAAGTGGCAGTAAGATCATGGATACAAATACAGCTTGATTTTTTTCCCTCCTCTTATCTTTACTTCCTACCTCTATGCACTGAGAAAAAGGAAAGGCCTCATCAAAGTGTGTCTATGTCATTCTTCATATACCTGCATTCTTTTTCTTTTTTAAGTCAGGAGCTGAGATAAAAACCCTCTATTAACTTAGAACAATGGTAGTAACTGGCATCTAAACAAACTGATTTTTAAAAATACTATTTCACAAGATAGTTTAAAGACTACTATTATTCTGGTTAAAATATCCTTGTCACACATGTTATGTTACTAGAAAAATAATCTGTAATTGGTGTTGAAATACTGAATACAGATTCATGCCAGCTTAATAGTAAGAGCTACCTGCATTTTTCTGATTTCATTATTCAGTGATTCCTCTTTTGATTTGCAAAGGAGCATTCAAATGTGACTTCTATTAGTCTCATTTACATAGTAATAAAGAACAGCAGCAATAGAGATAGTTTGGAGAGATAATGCCCTGGGAATTGAGAGATAACAGGTCTCCAATCGCTATAAAGGCTAACAAAATGGGATCATTCATTTTCCAAGTCAAAGGGATTTATGTCTGACAACATGCTAGAAGGAGAACTCTATTTTTTTATTATATCTTCTGATAAATGATAGGAATGCTATCTTTTTGGTTGATAGTCAAGAGGACTCTGAAACATAGTTTCTCATTCGTCATTTCCAATAGCAGATTCTGAATTGGCTTGTCTCCGATTCTGCTCCTATCAATGATACTATTTTTGTCATGCTGATTTCTTCCTGAAATAAGGTCTACCTCAGTTACTGTATGAGAAGTCTTGATGGTCATCATCATCATCATCATTATCTGAGCAAACATTTATTTGACATTTTTATGTACCAGGCAGTGTGTGTGTGTGTGTGTGTGTGTGTGTGTGTGTGTGTGTGTACATACTCATGTAATCCCCGTAATAATGCAATTAAGTAGATATCCCTTCTCAAAACATGTTAAACCTAAGTACAAAGAAGTTAAATAATTTGTTCAAGGTCACTCAAATATTAAGTGAAAGATCTAAGATTTTATCTAAATCTGACTCCAAAGTCTGTTCTTAACTGGTAAGCTATCCCTTGCTAACTTTGTCATGTAGAGGGCCCATAGCAGACAATGCTTTGGAAGTTCAGAATTTTCAGGCACAAATTAAATAACCTTAAATGGGGACTTTGAAGCTCCCTGACTTGGAGAAAATGCAGCTATTGCAAATGTTGTGCTCTGAGATTTCTCCTTTTGAAGGGAGAGTAAAAGAAGGTCTGGTATAGTTTAGATCTGGAATATCTCCCAAAGGCCCATGTATGAAAGGTTTGGTCCATAGCTTGGCACTATTGGAAGGTGGTGGAACCTTTAAAAGGTGGAGCCCAGGGAGAGGTTTTAGGTGATTGTGGGTGTGCCCTCAAAGTGGATTGTGGGATTGTTGGTCTCTTCCTCTTTCTTTCCTTCTCTAGCCATGAAGTGAGCAGCTTACTCCACCATGTGCTTCCTGCCATGATGTACTGCCCTGACACAGGTCCAGAAGCATCAGGGCCAACTGGCCATGGAATTAAAGCTCCAAAACTGAATCCCACTTCTCATGACCAGGGAAACTGCAAAGAATATCATTTCATTAAGTACCTGCTTGCTGTGCAGCCACTACATAAATTGTCACCCCAGTTAGATTCTGGGGCCAGACTTGGATATGCCAAGGAAGGACGTACATTGACTGAAAGAAAGGCTGACACCACTAGCTGTCTCTTCAGCTGCACCCATGTGGCTGAACACAGATTTCCCTCTTAGTCTTAATGAGAAGAGTAGAATAAAAGCTGTTGCTCTTACCCATTCTAAGATGGGTTCCCCTCTCTTTAAGTATTTATTACCCATTTCTTCAGGGATCTCCTTTCAGAAATATAGGGAGTAGGTGACTTATGACCCATTTTAGGGGACAAAAAAAGTAGAGGCAGAGAGAGGTGGCTTCCATCAATACTAGTAAGGTCACTGTCTATACTGGTAATTGGTGAAGCCACAATTACCAACCAGGCTAGTATTACAAGTCTACTCCAGAAGAGCGGGTGATCCTGCACTATCCTCACCAGAAATATAGCTAAAACTTTGTCCAGGGGCATGCTATCATTCCTGAGACACTCCCACTAAGACACTTCACCAGAGTTTCCTATAGTACTGTTACTTCAATGTTCTAACCTCTAACAGGTATTTGTGGTAAACTCTTTTATTCAAATTCTTGAATAAATAAATGATACTGAAGGAAGTAGTATCTTTGAACCCTTCACAGACCTCCCCTTCTTTCCAAGGAGGAAATCTATACCCAGAAGTTGAGGCCAAGTCCATGTTCCCTCCTGGGGTTAGTTGGCCTTCTGGAGGGGGAACCATACAAAGAAAGACATAACTTTAAGCCAATATTACTGCCGTAGCCCCATGGGAGGAGAGAGGGAAGGGAGAAGGGAGGGAGGAAAGGAGAGTGAGAGTGAGAGAGAGAGAGAGAATGAGAATTGATTAATAGTCCAACAGCCATCCATCCAGAGGGGAAAGGAAGTACTTCAAAATTCTTGTAACATCGATCAAGAGTTTCTTAGTTGCTTTGCTCTTTCCACCCCCAGTTACAGCAACCAGCCCCAAGTTGGACCTTGGTTTTGATCTATTTTGATGTAAATCCCTTCAAGATGGAGAAAGTGAAGAGGTGTTTGAACGTTTCCTTGAAGTCTATGAGAGATATCAGTATGAAAAATTATGAGTTCTCACATGGGGATGGATACTTTGAGACCACATGCCTAGAGTATGAAGGTTCTTTTCAGCTGGGAGAAAAGATTAAAAGTGTGTCCTTCTGGGTATTTCTTTGGCCTCTTGCTTTGAAAGGACTGGCTCTGGGTCTCCCTTATCACTATGGCTGCAATGGGAAGATATTAATCTAGGAGGCAGACATAGTTCCCTTTTTCTTCCCTTTTCTTTACAAGCAGCAGGACCTCTGCAGCAGACCACTGCTCCAATGTCCTGGAGACAGTGTTGGGCTGGTGGCCAGGCCTTAGCTGTATTTCTCCTATCTGGTATCTAACCATGTCCTTTTTGGGGAAATGATGAGAGTGGTTTTCATCCCATGGAAAATATACATGTATTTATTTTTATATATTTCTTTTCATGACTAAAATCAAGCATGTTCCTAATAGTAAAAGATTCAGAGAAGAATTTGTGGGGAGAAAAAGAACTCAAATGATATAATTTCATGTCCCAAACATTCTTCCTAAAGCTATGAGCATTCAGTAACACTTGAGGAAGGAATTTCATAATATAAGGAAGATTTAATAATATATGAAGTATAATTAAAATATGGTTCTATAAACCAAAAGAAATGTAAAAACAGAAGCTTTGATTTGTTTCAATAGCAACAGGATATTGCAGTATGGATGGTATACATTAACATTTCTTAAGAGTGGACCAAATTTATAGTATATTCTTTCACATAGGACAAAAACATTTTAAAGTACTTTATCCCCCCCAAATGCACATTTACTTACTTGTTTTCATTTGTGGAATCGTATCGGGGAAATGGATCATGATCATTATCATTAAAATCATAGCTAGCCTCTGGATCCTAAAAAGACAACAAAAAAACAATGTAACATCATTAAAAAAAAAAAAAAAGCAATTCTTGAGCCTTTTACCACCACCTATCCTCATCTTTACAGAAGCTCAAAAGCCTGCATTTCTGAGTTTCTTGCATAATGTATTATACCTCCAAACCAGGCAGCAATGATGAGCACAGTAAAGTGATCCAGCAACCAATTCCCAATGATTGTTACCAAACCCATAGCTTATAGATGTCCATAACTAATAGATGCTCATAGATCTATGAAGTCAATCGTCTAATTTTTTAGATGAGAAGAATGAGATCCAGAGAAGTTGAATTATTTCTAAAGTCATAAAGATAACTTTGACACATTTCTTTCTTGACTAGGGATACAAAGAAGTAGCATTGGGGTGGCACTCAGGTCTACAATATTGTCCTTTGGTCTCTCCAGATACACCAAAAAGTTGTCATTTAATTAAAGAGAATTAGCTTGAAATTCAAGCCAAGAATCAGGGTCTTACTCCTTTTTCCAACTGAATTATTACATTTAAACATCTCTCACTTAGGCATTCTATCATCACCACTTCTGATTCTTAATATTTCCCATATCTTCCAATAATTTCTGAATTCTACCTCATGATAGTCTTTTTCATCTCTTTTTTCCCTTTGCTCCTTAGCTTTGAGCTACGGCTAAGGAATGATGGATGTTTGAAGAGAATGAAAGAAAGACAAAGATCAGTCTTACAGATGAAATGTCCATCACCCTGATATGAAGACCAAAGATAAGTCTAGCGTGGTAGTGTACACTTATAATCACAGTACTTGGGTGGCTGAGATAGGAAGATCACAGGCAAATGAAAAAGGTTGTGAGTATAACTCAGAGGTAGCAAGCCCCTGGGTTCAAGCCCCAGTACAAAAAAAAAAAACAAACAAAAACCCTAGATATATTATGGAGTCAAGTTATACTGTGAATATGAAAAATAAACAGCTAATCCCACCAACCAGGTAGCAATGATGCCTGGTTTATTTATTTTCCCAACTAGTAATCTTTTCCTTTCTCTGCTTAACATTTTTGCACTGTGTGATATTCACTCTGAAATTTTATAGAAGGAGGCAGATTCACATAGCTTCATAATGTCAGGGATACTGACCCATCAAGGATATGAGAGGAAGACTGTGAAAATGATCTCAAACATCAGGCTTGATTTAACTGCTTTATTTGCCCCCCAAAAATGGGTGGCTCACAATTGAATGGTTTCTAATAATTTAATTGGTATAGACAACCCCCCTTTCCCAACACATACAGTTTTGTACAATCCTTGACCCCAGTGAATTTTTCCCACTTGTTTGCACTTGAATGCACTTGCTTTGGCCACTGGTACAAAACTAGTGCATATGGGCTGAAAGGAGAGTAAGGAAGTGGGTAAAGCCTTGGTCCCCGCATCCCAGGGGCTGACATCAGAGCAGCATCTCTTTTAAGGGAAGGAAAACTCTGTATGTCTGTATAGACAGTTTCCTAAGTCACAGACATGGGATGGCCCACACTCACATAATTGGCATAAATGTCTGTGTGATTCCACTCCAAGCCATCATCCAACACAGTGATCACAACTCCTTTTCCTGTAATGCCTTTTTGCCAAACAGGTATCACATGAAGATCCAACTTGGGCAGGGCTGCAGTCATTCTGGTATCTTGCTGGGAAAGAAAAACATAGGTGCACTGGTAAAACCATGATTTAGTTGCTATGAAATGGGAACTTAACTTGCAACCTGGAGATCCATCTTTCTTTTTCTTTGGGGTCCTCTCCTCTTTAGAAGAAGGCAATTAGCCAGGCATAGTGACACACACGTGTAATCCCAGTACGTGAGAGGCTGAGATAAGAGGATCACAGGTTTGAGGACAGTCTCAGCAAGTAGTGAGACTCTCATCAACCTAGTGAGACCCTATTTCCAAATAAGAAATAAAATCAGGCTGGGGGTTTAGCTTGAAGATAGAATGCCTCTGGGTTGAATCCTCACTACCACACACACATAAAAAAAAAAAAAGCAATTAGGTGAAATTATGAGGGGTAAGGCCAAATGAGTCTTCAGTGTGCTCCTCTTCTGTCAGCTGCTCCAATGGAAAATCACTTAAAAGGATGAATCATCCTTGGCCCCTTGTCTTTGAACTACATGGATTCAAAGAAGTTTGTCTCTAAGTTTCTTTCTTTTATAATAACATGCTTGAGCTTTTCATCTACTAAAGATTTATTTGATGGCCTCTGTTTCCATTTGTTCCAAAGTCCTACACCTCCATTGCCACCTGGAACTCCCATTATATTGTCTGATGCAAAGTCATTTGCAAATGTTTTATAACTTTTCTTCTAAAGGAAAAATCATAATGTGGGTGTTCAGGAGACTGTAGTCTTCATTAGGAATTGCCATTTAATTGCCTATTTCCATGAATGAGCAATTTGGGGAATAATTATCTATGGGAAGAGATTTGGAACTATCCTTTTCAGGTAAGTTTTCTGTGACAGTTTGTGAGATTATCTGGGAGAAGAGCTGGGCCACAAGGCAACATAGATGTAAGAATGTTTCCAAGCATGTGAGCTATGTAGTAGAAGAGTGCCAGGTACTTGGTGAAAAGAGTCAGTAAGAAATGTATAAGTAACAATAATCAAAAAGATCAATGAATAGATTGTCACTCTGTTGATTCTCCTCATAAAGAGATGGTGGAGGGTGGGCAGGAATATACCAGGCTACTGTGAAGCTGAATCACAGGAGATTGGAGCCACACAGAAACTGTTTTCTAAAGTTAAAGAAGTAGGCCTTTGTATCAACTGCAAGATCCGTTCCACAGTGTGGTTGTTAAGAGTGTGGCCTCTGGGGCCATGAGTTGTAGCCCTGCCATTCGTAGTCATGTGATTTCAGCAAATTATTCAACTTGCCAATGTCTGTTTCTTCACTTGTTAAGTGGGCATAATTGATATATTTATAAAATAAGGTAGTTGTGAAGACTAAACAAGTTAATTTGTATTAAACACTTACTATCTGGCACATAGTAAATGCACAGGTTTTAGCTAAAAAGTATGTTGTGCTACAATGAGCAAGGATAGCTTAATCTAAGAGAATGGCATAATGGCATAATGACCCCTTTTCCCATCCATTATGCAACAAAAATGACTAAGCCTTTGGTCATGGTTGTTGTGAAAAATTATCTTTTATAACATTATCAGCAACAAATCCTTGTATCAACGTGTGTTACGTCTATAGAGGCTTAACATTAAAACAGAAGAAGCTAGGTAGCCAGGCATGGTGGTGCACGCTTGTAATCCCAGCATTTGGGAGGCTGAGATGGGAGGATCCGGGTTCGAGGCCAGCCTCAGCTACCTAGTGAGGCCCTGCACAACTTAGTGAGACCTTGTTTCAAAATAAAGAATAAAAAATAGGACCTGGGGTGTAGCTTGGAGGTAGAATGCCCCTGAGTTCAATCCCCAGTACCAAAATAATAATAATGATGATGATGATGATGATGATGATGATGATGATGATGATAGGCATGGTGGCACACACTTGTAATCCCAGTATGTGGGAGGTCAAGACAGAAAAATCTCGGTTCTCGGTCAGCCTCAGCTACTTACTGAGGCCCTCTACAACTTAGACCCTGTTTCAAAATAAAGAATAAAAAAAATAGGGCTGGGGGTGTAGCTTGGAGGTAGAATGCCCATGGGATCCATCCCCAATTCTGCAGGAAGGAAGGAAGGAAAGAAGGAAGGAAGGAAGGAAGGAAGGGAGGGAGGGAGGGAGGGAGGGAGGGAGGGAGGGAGAAAAAACACCCTTGCAGTCAAACAGTGATGCTTAAATTTCTCCACTCGGTGCCCACCCACCAAAAAGGATTTGGCAGATATCTTAAAGTAAAATGGTCTTCAGGTCTACACATTCACAAATAGACTTTCCTTATGTTCCTTCCTTTAGTCTTTTTCAGAGATTCTTACCAGTAGCATGTAAGTATCTCCATTCCAGGTTGTATTTACCTATCATGTTCAAGGTATTCCATGAGTGATTTACAGGATTCTCAAGAGGAAATTTAACCAAAAAGGGTTTGTACTATTAGTACTATTTGGGGGACTCTTAACGTGGCAAGACATAATTCTTCCAGATAAGCTTAGGAAGACAAAAAGATGACAAGCTCTCCTTTTATAACAGAGAAAGATCTGTTTCAGACACCTTCACTGAGCAAAACAAATGATTCAGATCAAGAAGATCCCACAGCTAAAATAGCTAGATAACATAGTTCTATCACTTCACTGAGCAAAACGAATGATTCAGATCAAGAAGATTCCACAGCTAAAATCACTAGATAACATAGTTCTATCACCCAGGGGAGGGGGGAGAGAGAAAGAAATTGAGATTCATTGTGCAGCTGATACAAGAATATAAAGAATCCTAGTTCTAAGCCATCCTTCTGTAGGTACTTACCAAGTACCACTGCTGATTCCACATTGGATCATTGAAGAGATTTAGTGCAGAGTCTCTTAAAACTGAACGTTTACTTCTCTCTTTTTCATATTGTTGTTCAGCCCATATCACCTATAAGGAATTTTACAGCAAGAAAATAAAAATTGAATTAGCCGCCTCTGTGTAGTCATCATCCCTCCATCTATGGGACCCTTCCCATCAGAATTCAGGCATCAGTACAATGTTATTGTTTGACCACGGATCAAACTGGCAACTCAGTAAGAAGGGATTGCCCACTGGGGAGATGCACATTTCCTCTATTACAGAAAAGTGTCTCTTTAGGAGGAGGAGAAGCAGTGAAGTGTTGATTTCCTCAAATTATTTACACTGTGGTTACAGTGGAAATAAAAAAAAGTTCTCCTGCTTTCATCAGAAAATGGGCCATAATACCTATTTTTATATTGAAGTTACAGACTCTGCAGCTGAAAATTTGTCCATTTTCATGGAATGACTCAACAAGCTAAGGGACTACGGAGACTGCTAGTATGGTGTTCTTAGAGCTTAATTTCTCGTTCTTTACATGCAAAAGGTCGAAACTGCAAATGCTACACAAGACAAGAAAGGTGCTATGTCTTTGTAAATTTGCAACTGGTTCTTTTGTGCTTCAACCTCCTAAGAGTATTTAATATGAGAAGCAGATTGGGGTGATGAATGAGCATTACTGACCAGGCACACTTGCCATTAATTCAGACTCATGTATTATGCAAAGAGATCTGACAATACAAAAATTACCTGGCCCACATTTGTGCCCTAATCCTATTAAACTTGAGGCCCTGAGAGAGAGGGGCTGACTTATGAGATAATGCTGTACTCTTATTTTGCTGGGCAACATGACTATTTCCTACCACAAACATAGCTTTTCTGTTGTGTACACGATGACAGTCCAGTATGTGGTGGGATATCGAAAATGTGAGAGTCCTTATGAGTCAGATCCAAAAATAAAAACTGAAAAACAACTTGCAGCTAAAGGATAAAACCATCCACTAAGATTGTCCTGAATTTTCAATTAGGAAATATACTGCAAACCTATTATAAACACTGGAAGGGACTTGAGAGCTAGAAATTAGTCACTATAATTTATTTTTAAAGTGCATGTATTTTCAAGCTTAATTGTTTTGGCTTAAAATACCCCAATGCTTGGAATGCTCTGCCTGTCATCTAAGTCAGTCTTTGGGAGCTGGCTGCTAGGGAACAAGTACTAATCTTTGTGGGAAAGGGTCACTCACAGTTGGAGATTTCATTAGCAGACTTAAAAAGATAGATTATTGCTGCATTTCATAGGGCTGATTTGAAAGAATATTATCACCCATCAAAAAAGAGCAATAAAATTAAAATCAAGAGCAATTTTTAAAAAATGGAATATAAAAAGAGGCACTCTGCCATCTGATCAGATAAACATCCAATTGTAGGAAATAGTGGTATGATTAATGTCATTAAATCAGAATGGCATATTAATCTCTAGAAAAGCAAACTAAATGGAATAGAGAAACTGGCAATGTCTTCTTATTATGTTTATAATGGGCATCATGTACTTAACTGTAAATAATAATACTTTTGATCTGAAAAAAATTGAAGATTATATAGTCTAGCTTCTATTACAAGGCTCTATGGTTCCAGGATTTACCCTAAAATAAAATTATTTTGGGGATAATTTTCATAGGATAATATAAACTTATTTTTATGAAGTTATGTTGAGTAAAATCTTAGATTTTTTAAAATTATGCTTTGGGATTCCCCTCAAAATTAACTGTCAAGAAGATAACTAAAAAAGTAAAACTGGGCCATCTGTGCATATTCATGAGCTACTGAATTATAGTTAGGTTTACTCTACTTTGTCCAATTTCCCCTAAGAAGCTGAGAAGTCAGTTTGACTTTCTTGTATATGTATTACAGGCACACATTTAGGCAGAGAAGGAAATCTCTCTATTGCTTAGTCCCACTAGGGACTAGCCGGGAAGGAGCCTTACTTTTCAGAGCTCATGTACAATGAGCCACCTGCTTTGGGGTGACTAAGGGATGGCCTCACTGAAGAAGAAAACTTTTACCATGAAGTTTCTGCGCATAACTTGACAAAAAGAGTTAGCAATGGGTACTCATGAGCTGTGGCTTCACTGTCCATGGTCCTGACGCAGGAATGTTTGTGGGTGGTTGGTTCTTTTACATTTGAACACTGGTGACCAATCATTTGCTACAATCATAATTTGTCTTCTTGTTTTTTTAAAAAAAAATTTATCAGTTGCAAAACAAATAATATGGTAAGTTATTTCTCAGGCTTCACGAATTCCATGTACTGTCAACTGTTCTATAACCTCTTTGTCACTTAGGCTCCCCCTCCTCTCCTTTCTGGGGAAGTTGAGAGAATGTTTTTTATTATTCTCCAGGGTGTCCTAGGCAACAGAAAGGATGTATACAGATATAGGCCAACCAGGACAACTTCTCCCAGTATGGCACAGCCTTGTGAAAAGGCAAGAATGTGTATGCAAATTTCAACACTCCTCATATAGTCAACGTTTCTACTGATATATTTGCTGACCTGAAAACAGACTTCAAAAATCAATACATATATTAAATATGTGTTCAAATTATACCCACCTTAATTTAGATTTATTCTAGATATTTCCTGGTGTTTTCTTATCATAAATTGGTATACAAACCAGGATGAAAAGAGACAAAATGGTTTGGGTCAAACAATATATTTGTGGAAATGTTTGCCTCATAAAGACATGGATTTGGAGCTCTCTCATAAACACTAGTAGCATTCTAGTAGTGGAAACAGTGGAATGTTTTTCAGTTACACTGAAACGTTATTGAAAGCAAAGATCATATATTTCTTTGACATCTTCACATTGGTATTAAAGCCCTTGTTACATAACAAGTATATATTAAAGGTGGTTGATTACATTGTCAAAAATTTTCATTACTGCTATCTGATTGTCAATATTCAAAAGTCAAAATTTTAGAGACATATATGTGCAGGGCACATATTAATTAATTTTGCTTAGCTCAACTAATATATTAAAGTGTATATATAATTAACTTTAGTTATCTCAACCAACCCAATCCAATCTTGTTATGTGCAAATATAACCCCTTGAAGAGAAATAGAAACATTCCAGATAAACAATCAGGATAACAACAAAAGATTCACATTTGCAAAATGCTTTTGTTCTTATTGGAAATCATAAAGACAGCAGATGAATCAGGGTATTGGTTTGAGGAAAAATGTACAACACTTACACGATCATCATCAGATAATCTCTTAGTGATATGAAGGGCACTTCTTCGAGACCTTCGAGGATGGTTTTTATGTTTGAATAAGTAATGATTTTCGAGTGATCCAATCTATTGGAAAAATAAAATAAAAATCCATTTTCACAAACAAGTATAAATGGATTAGTTCACAAAACAACTAACTTGGAGATAGGTAACTTTATTAAGCCCCATTCCTCATCCCTTGAATATTTTTCTTTATGAGGAAGGTTCTGATAGAGATTTGGGGATGATCCTCAGGATCTTATTGCTTGGTTTCACAGTATACTTGGGGACTGGTGATGCTTCTGTTTCACAGATTTTAGAACTACCTTTTCTATGTGTGGTCCAGGGGTGTTCTACCTCTGAGGTATACCTCCAGCCATTTTTATTTTTTATTTTGAAACAAGGTCTTGCAAAGTTACTGTGTGCTGGCCTCAAACCTGCAATCCTTCTGTCTCAACCTCTCAAGTACTGGGATTATAGATGTGCGTCACCAGGCCTGATAGAACTACATGTGTGTTTGTGTGTATGTGTCTTAAAATATTGTATAGGTAGATGTTTCTAAAAAATACCCATTTAATCAAATGTCTCTTGTTAGAAAACAATTACTTAAGAAAGGCCCCTTTGATACTGTGGACTGCCAGGTTAAAACAAATCACTATTGGCATAAAATGTAGACATTGAATTCATAGTAATAATTCTTACCAGCTGCTATTTGAGATATTTGATTTTTCCAGTAGTTCAAAGCACTCAAGAAAGAACATGCCATATTTTGGATAGGTGTTCTACCTTAGGGTGTGTATATATATATATTTCCCTGGTGTTATCAATACTTTTGATCCATTTAGAACAATGTTCATTATTCTCTTTAGTTAGTATCTTTTCATATAGAATAGTACTAAATTTGAAGATGCCAAATCCTCTAGACTCCCCACATTTTTAAATTAAGAGACAAACAATTGACAGTACTTTATTTCAGAAAAAGCAAGTTCTTTAAATTGGAATAGGTGGGTTTTTTATCACTTAAAGTTCTTTTTTTTTTTTTTTTTTTGAGGAGGGGAGAAGAGGGGACTGCTAAGACCCAGCTGTAAGACTGAACATTAGGCAATCACCTGCTATAAACTGTAGATAGAATTTGGGGGAGAGACAAGAAGTCATAAGAAAACATCACAGATTCTTGGTTTTGTTTGTGCTATGAACTCTTTTGTTTCTTGTCTCTACCTCAATCTTAGTTTTATCTTTAGGCTATAATATTTTAGGATAGTAATAGTAAATTACTATAATTTTAGTAATGCTATAAAAGAGGAAATAACTAGAACTAGGAAAGCATTATCAGTGTCTTGCAAAAAATATAATTTTAAAACTTTTGTTAGTAGTGCTAATTTAAACTAGAAATGGCTAGAGGAAAGATAGCATTGTAAACCATATGCAAATATAGATGCCCCCCCTCATTTAAAAATTATTCTTGTGACTATGCTACCTTTATCCCAAAGGTCCTACCAATAACATTCAATTATTATTATTTTTTACGTTTTGGGTTCATATTTGTTCATTTTGAAAAGTAAATCTCATATTGAATGACCCAGGTTTGGAAATGGGCTAACAGGTGATAAAAATATTTTATTTTTTGTTTTCTCTTGCAATTTCCTTACCAGTGCCATTTAGCATTTCTGTAGCTGCCCAAAGGGTAGAGGATTAAATCCTCAGTTTTTTTATATTTCCATAGGACATACAAGATTTCCATGGTGCCCATAGTACCCACTAGCATAGTTGCATATGCCTATCTCTGTTCCCCCCGCCCCCGCCCCCGCCCCCAATTTCCAACAATTGCTTTCAGTTACCAGACTTACTACTAAGCTGCCTTGTGGACCTCTGTTTCCCACAGCTGCTTTCTATGTCTGGAGTTGCCTTCTCAATCTCATGTTCTCCAGGTGATTCTGACTCTTCTTCCTAATCTCTGCGCAAATGCTTCCTCCTTTGGGTAGTCTTTATTCACTCCTCCCAAATTCCCTTCCACCTTCTTTCCTTCAATCAACCAATACTGCATGGAGACTCCAAGCACAACTTCTATTACTACACAAACTGCATTCACTTGCAATCATTTGTTTTTAAGCCAGTCTCTTCTAGATTCTGGATTCCTGGAGAGCATTTCTTTTCCTCCTTTTATCCCTCAGCACCTAACACAGAGCCTGGCACAGAGCAAGGGGTGAGAAAGGCCAAAGGCTCAGTTGTTAATGGGACACTGGGAAATCAATCTGGGTATCTGCTTTCCTACCGGGCATTTCAAAGACAGTTTGGCTCACAAAGTTGGAGAATTAAGCCTCTAGCAAGAGAAGGCGTATTCCCCAGTGAATTCGATCCGTGGAATCGCCAACGCCCACGCGGATTACTCATCCATGACTTCAGCAGCGTCTCAATTACCACCTCCAGAAGAAAAAAAAAAAAAAAAAATCCGCGCCAAAATGTTTTACAACTCCCTCCTCCCCCGCTTCGACGCGGACCAACTTCCAAGGCAAGGGACAAGGGCTTGATTCTGAGTCTAGGAAAAGAAAGGAAAGCTCTAGAGGTCACAGACCCCGAAGTCCCCTTGGAATCCATCAGCTAACCAGTCTCCCCCTTCACGCCTTCGTGCTCCCCCTCCCAAGCTATCTCTTAACGCAGCGCAGCCTCCACTTGCACTGGCAACAATTTCCCTAGTAAACTGACCCCCCGCCCCCATTCCCTTCCAGGGAAAGGATTACGCACTTGGCTAAGGATCCAGAAAGAAATTGATCCTTTCCCCAGGGTCAGCTCAGCAGCTCGACCCTGCAGGGGCACTGGACGAGCTAACTTCTGACGCTCGGACTTTACAAGTTCCCAGTGAAACCCCGGGGTCCCTGGAGAGACTAGGAGGCGTTCTCCTGCCCTACACCCAGTAGGTCTCCCGCCAGCTTCCGGGTCTACTACGCTGCGCCCCCCTCCCCCAACCCCGGAATCGCTAGTCCCGGCAGCTGGCGCTCTCTTGCGACTCTGGGCGTGCCCCGAAACGCTGAGGGCGGACATCCCCAAGCCGGCTTGGACCTTGGCATCAGGATTTGGATAGGATGCTGCCATATTGAAAAGAAGGAAGCGACCGGCTCCTGACGCAGACCTCCCGAGTCCCAGCGGACCGGGCGCACTGCCTCTCCCAGGGGTGCTTGGTTGGGGAGAGAGCCTGTGTGCATCTCAAGTTCTCTGAACAAGCGTGGAGTAATTTTTCTTCCAAACCGCGCGGGAACGGATTTCAATTTTAGAGCGGACAACAGTAAGAATAAGCTCTACCCAGCTGCAGCGGCTTCCTTCTGCCTGCCTGCACCCAGCCCAAACAGTAAATAATGCAAGCCTCTTCAAGCGCGCTAGGAACAAGAGCTAGAGGTTTGTTGGGTCCCCCCCCCCCTTTGCCACATTGGAAGCAGGAGAGTGCAATCCGGGGCTCCCCCTTGGGAGACCGCGCTCCAGTCCCGCCAGTGCCCTCAAGCCCCACAAAGTTTCTTAAAAGTGCAAACTCTTACCTGACCCAAAAGGTCATAGCCCAGCTCCTCGGCGATGGCTGAGGCTGCCTCAGGGCCCCCGGGGATCTCTGCCGCCCATTCATTGACAAATTGCCTCTTCGCTTTTGCACCGTTCCACGCACACCAAGCGCAAAAGAGGGCGAAAGCAGTACACTGCAGAGTCCAGGGTCTTCGCTCCATGGCTCACGCACTAACTCGCTCACAAGTGGGAAGGAGGGTGGGAGGGGGAGGAAGCACGATAGGAGAAAAGCCTGACAGACTCGACCTTCCCACCCTCGGGCTCTGAACCACTCCTAGCTCCCTGTAGCTCTTGGAAGAGCTAGGAGGCGCGCGAGGAGAGGCTGGGCGGCGGCGGGCGCTCGCTGAGGCGCTTCTGTCTCCTGGCTGAGTGGAGCCCCAGCCCTTCCCAGCCAGAATGGAAATGAGTGTTTACACGTCAAATCTACGAAAGCCATCTCTTGACGTCAGATCTACCTGGACTAAGATCTGAATGGCATTCCCGGCGGGGTGGAGAAGTGGCTAAAATAAGCAGCAAGGGATTAAGAAAAGGAAAGAACCGTTTGCTGGGATCAGTCAATTCTGCTCCCTGCCCGCCCATAAATTCTGTAGCTGTGAGAAGTATCTTCACTTCTCAAAGAAAAGTGCCCTCACTGGAATATAACTACCAAGAACCAAAGGCTGAAAGGGCAGCTCACTTTCCTCCCTCACAGCCATTTTTTCCTTATGTGTATGTTATATGCATGGTGTGGGGGAGGATGGGAACTGGGTGTAGGATTCTTATCATGGTCCTTTAGGTATCAGGACCTAGTATAAAAACAGCTCTTAGAGCTTTCAAATTGGACAGAGTCTGGAAGAGGAGAGGGGGGGGGCTGTTACTGCCCCAATTCTACTCTAAATCACCTGAATAAATGAGTGTGTCCAGGACAATGTTAGAGCAAGATTTTTTTTTTTTTTGCTTTTAAAGCAAGACTTTTTAAAATAAAAATTTTAACAGCTCAAACCACCTTATTTACAAGTTTACTTCCTTTTCCTCTTTTTCATAACCTCAGCAAAACAATATCTACAGTTCTATCCCAGACAGTGCCAAGCTCACTACCACCACCAACCACCATTGCAGTACTTAATTAGAAAAAAATATATGACTAATCACATGTTTTATAAAAACAAAGTTATTTTAAAATTTATCAGCAGGGGGACTAGGGTCCCAAATGCTATACTGACTGGGGGGGGGTGGAGGAGCAGGCTTCATTAATGCTGAATTTTCCATTTCCCACTCATTAGAGCTCTGTACTTTGGTGCTGAATTGAAGCTGTGCTATTATTTTCCCACAAAATGCACAATATGTCTTTGTGGGTGCTTTTTTTTTCCGTGAAAAGAGAACAGCAGAATGTTTAAATGAACTTCCCCCCGCCCACCCGAGAGACTGGAGTTCAGTCTACCTTAGTAGTACTGTTAGGATCCTGAGGGATGGAACCCGGTGGGAGCTACCTTGTGTCTAGTATTCAGCACCGAGCTCTGGACAGCGACACAGGCGCAGCTGCCACCGCCGCCAGAGCTGTTTTTCCTTCTGAGCAAAGATCTGGGCTCTTCTGCAGCTGGCCAGCTCCAAGCAGTTTCCCTTTTGACCAGTGTTTTCCCCTCTGAATAGCAAAATAGGAAATTGGCCGCAGCGGGGAGTGTGGCTAGGTTCACGATCGTAACTGTTTCCATCTTGGTCTTGGGAACGCGTTGGACTCAGCCCAAAAGTAAAATTGCAGCGAGAAGAAAGTGAGCGAATGTGCTGCGTCTCAGTAAGATTTTTTTTTTCTTTTTAAAAAAGACTCCTAACCGCCGGGGGGCGCAATCTAGTCTACAGAAAGAAGAAAAGGGGACAGATTAGAAAGAAGACAGTAAGGACCCGCGGAAAAAGGAAGAGTCGTTGGTTACAAGAAACATAGGAGACAAGACCTGGTGGAAAAGGGGGCTCAGTCGTGCGAATTCATTCCCTCCATTGTTGGCAGAAATGTGGACTAAATTCATCATTTTATTAAGCATACGTCTTTACAAAAGCAAATGCCAAAGCTAATAGGACATCTGATGCAGCAACTGTTTTACAATAATGTACCTGTCTGAGAGGGAGGGCCCAGACTGATAGTTCTGTTGTCTGCTCTGTAAATCCACATGTGTGAATTCTGAGAACTGGTGGCTTGTCTTCTTTTTTCCCCACCACCTCATTCTAACGGCAGACAGATGCTTACCCTGCACTAGCAAAGCAAGAGAAATCGATGCCAAACGTACCAATGGTAGATATGGTCAGAGGAGAACACATTTGTCCTTTTCCTATTATTGTTCAAGTAAATCAGCTTGACAGAGTGTTGGCAAGAAGGCCGGTGTCTCATTAATGAGGCATTTGTCTTAAACAGAGTACTATGCAAGCCTGGAATAAATATCTAGTTGACATACTTAATAGAACAAATGAAATTCCCACAGAAACAAGGCAACATCCCTAGCCACAAATACATATCCATAATTTATTCTGAAATTCAGTTTTATGCAATAGATTCTGTTTTCCATGGCTTCTGGGATGTGGAAGAAATTAATTTTTGCCAAGGCTAGCAGTATACATATATTTAGAATCCATCATAACTTTTTCATATTAATGACTAGCTACATGTTGGTTTGTTTTTTTTTTATTATTCAGGTCCATTCGTGTTATATTTTACATGAATTGGAAAAGGAAACAATCACTCTTAAGTTGGTTTCATAGCATTTCTTTGATCCGATTAATTTATGTAGAAAGCAGGCTAGTTCCAAATTAAAGAATACTATGTTCTTATTGTGTATTATCCAGTGAGTGTCATGTTTATTTTTTTATTTTATTTTTGTGGCTGCTCCTAACTGCCCGGTGATGCAGTTAATAATTCATTCGGTTTTCTTGGGGAGTAATAAGAGCAAGGCTGGTATGAGCAGAAAGTAAGAATATATTTCTATAGGTTGCCATATCTTTTTAGACTTAGAAAACACATTATTTAAATCTTTTGTTACTGTGGAATAAAATATGCACCCTCTTGTATACTAAACAATGTGGTTAATAATTTATGGCAAAGTGAACATGTCAACATTCATGTCAAGAAAAAGAACATTTCTAGCCCTGCATGATTACAATTGAAAACAACTTTCTAGAGTCATTAAAGAAGGAGTAAGAGCCCAGACATGGCGGTGTGCTCCTATGGTCCCAAATACTTGGGAGGTCAAGTCAGGAGTATCACTTGATTCCCGGGCAAACATAGCAAGACCCGTGTTCAAAACAAGAAAAAAGAAGTTGTGAAGAAATACCTTAGGTTTATCATTTTCAGTTGTCAAGTTGAATAGTAGCAATTATACATTAAGTCAAATATGCAACCAATTAGTCTGTAATTAAAGTAGAAGCTATTTAGTAACAGAATATATTATAGAGGCAAATTTATCTAGAGCAGGATTCAAAACATAGAAAATAGCAATACTTGTATGATACACTGTGCTGTACAGGAGGAAATTTGGGGGCTTGGTATATAGGACTTGATGAAGACATTTCCTTTTTATGATACAGTTATGATATGAAAGTAAAATACATTGAGGCAATATATTAAAATCAAATATAGATAACTTTAAATTCAGAAATAAAAATATACTTCCATTAATATAACTTTTAAATAAGGGGCTATAAACCATTTCTAATCAAGACACAATAATAACAAATGATCTTTTCAAATTATTGATAGATGCTGTCAATGAAATGTTTCTGCACACGTAGAGAATAAAGTTCTCAAACCACTCTGATCATTGGACAATTTGCAGCATTTGATTATTTTATTTTAAATAATATAACAATGCTTCCTTTTATTTCCTTGTCAAATTTACCAGTGTAATTCCATATGAAAATGCATATAGATTTAGAATCCACCCACATTTTATATGTCAAGTATTACAAAATAATGTTGAAATTCTAAATTGGAAAATATACAGTCTGTTTTGAGAAGTTACCAAGTACCACCTTTACTACAAATGGATGGAAGTATTTAGTCTATGGGAAGACTGATATTACGGATGGCATGTAAAGACAGAATTGCCAGCAGTGCCTGACTTGCTTTCTCATTATTTCTTTTCCCATGACCATGTTTTGTTGAGCATGCTATACAAATTAGGCACATGAAATATGAAGTCCTCCAGCAGATCTATAGAACCTTTACACATATTGGAAAACGACTTGCTTGCAGCAGTTGCAGAATCAGATACCAGTGTGGGAGACATTCTGCTTAGTTGAGTTGTAGGAGCTCAGCATCAAGCTGCTTGCCTGGCCTTCCCTAGGGGTGAGGAGACCAAATATCTTGAGGAGCATCTTTAACTGTCAGTTGGGAAGGTTTGTTCTACAAAAACAGAGGGAAGAGAATAAAAAAAAACAAGAACTGAAGCCGGGCGTGGTGGTGCACGCTTGTAATCCCAGCATTCGGGAGGCTGAGACCGGAGGATCTGGGTTCGTGGCCAGCCTCAGCTACCTAGTGAGGCCCTCCGCAACTTAGTGAGACTCGGTTTCAAAATAAAGAATAAAAAAAAATAGGGCTGGGGGTATAGCTCGGAGGTAGAATGCCTCTGAGTTCAATCCCCAGTACCACAAAAAAAAAAAAAACCAAAAAAACCCCAAGAACTGTACATTGAAAGACTGTAGTACATAAATAATTATGAAAAATTTTTGCCAAATAAATTATACAAACACTTAAAATCTTGAATTTAATATAGAATTATTTAAGCAATGAGCTGAGCACAGTGGCATAGTCCTACAATCCCAGTACTTGAGAGACTGAGACAAAAGGATCACAGGTGTGAAGCCAGTGCACAGTAACTTAGAGAAACCCTGCTTCAAGGTAAAAATAAAAATAAAAAGGCTGGGGGTGTATTTCAGAAAGAGAACACCCCTGGGTTCAATCCTGATATGTCATACACACACACACACACACACACACACACACACACACACACACATTGAAGCAAGAGTCCTATTAATTCCAATTGTTGAAAATGATTAGTATTTTCTAATGAAAATAATTAATTTAGGTATATATAAGTATTTGGTAACAACTTTCCTTCTTTAGAATAGATTCTTTAAAAATTTGCATTTACTGGGTGAATTTTAGAGTATTCCTGCTTATCATTTCAGGCAATGCTTATGCTTCCTCTATGTTCTCAAACACTGCTGGCTGGCTTCACATGGAAAACTTAGTATATACTATCTTTCTCTGCTCAAGAATTATGTGTTTATGAGAATTATAAACTCTGTATTGAAAAAAATATTTTTAATGTTATCTACATTCTTGCTTCTCAAAATGTGGTCCATATACCAGCATTACAGTCATCACTAGGAAGCTGATTAGAAATTGCGGGCCTCAGCTCCTACTCCAGAACCACTGAATCAGAACCTATATTTTTAATGAGTCCTTGGTGATTTACATGTAATTAAAGTTTGAGAAGCACTGATTTAGTTAGCACCCCTTTATATACATGACACTCCTCTGTGATACACCTAGCAAGTTATTAGGTAATTCATGGTCTCCCAAAGCAACCCACTCTTTCTTTGGTTTGTACTGGGCATATGGTTACAAAGTCCTTCCTTATAATGACATAAATCTTTCCTTATTACCAACCTCCAGTCAAGCATGCTAATTTTGCCCTATTTTACCACACTGACAAGTCTCGTTCTCTTTTCTACAAGACAGCTCTAGCTTTTTGTACTTCAAAGACAGATTATGTCCTGATAACATTTTTCTACTCTAGGTAAAAGGCCCTGATTTTTAAAATACTTTGCATCCTGATTATTCTTGTCTGAACAGAATGTTTACC
Source organism: Graphiurus murinus (assembly GCA_004027655.1). Taxonomy (NCBI): domain Eukaryota; kingdom Metazoa; phylum Chordata; class Mammalia; order Rodentia; family Gliridae; genus Graphiurus; species Graphiurus murinus. The sequence goes on along the minus strand of PVLC010009585.1, from coordinate 10,494 downwards.
ATAATTTTTAAATATGGCACCAAGAATGAAATGCAGTAAATATGGTTGGCCAAATCTGTGCTGATTCAAGTAAGAATGGTGCCTCTTTTTTGAAACTTTTATTCTACCACAATTGCTTAAAATATAATTAGCTTTATTTTTTCTTATTGGACTAATAGTTTACTGGAATGTCTGATTGTAGTCACACATGCTGGCATTAAGTTACATGGCCAACCTGACTTGTACAGTTTTTATTTTTAATCTGTGTAGGGTGCTTCCTTCTTCCCCCCCTCCCATCTCCCTCAGGTCCCATTCTTTACTCATCTAAGGCTTGTTACTTTTATGGAAGAGTTTATGTATAGTTGGTTATATTTTGTCCTTAAATGCTTGGGCGGAATTCACTAAGAAGATTCTCTAGATACAACATTTTCTCTAAGAGAATTAAATTATAAAGTCCATTTATTTAATAGGCAAAAAAAAAAAAAAAAATCTGTGTATGGAGGGGGAAGAGCTAAGGGTGAAAGCAGATTTTTTTTTTTCTCCTGATGGGTTTTGATCTCTCAGGATGCTTGGAATTTTGAATCTATTATCTAATGATTTGCTTCTAACTTTGCATTATCTAAAAATAGAAGAAATTCATAGTTTTCTTTCTTCAGAGTATTAATAAAAAGGTTTAGAAGGATAGGACAAAAGTAGAACCATCAAGAACTCTCCCCACAAATTAAAGCTGATCTAATAATCATTACTCTTTAGAAATTGTCACTAATTTACTTTACCAACAGCATAAAGAGCTTATCACATGATATGAAGAGTCCAGATATATAATAGCCATAGGACTGACTCTGGGTTGGAATTAGCTTGATTTTCTTTATATTATGCTCTGTGCTAGTGATAAACATGCTTTTGTGAATAATACAAACCAAGTTCTTTATTTTGAAATTGATGGTCATCTACTGATCTAGTTTATGGAACTTAACTCATTTCGCTTTTAAACTGAGCGTTTTTAACCATGTCTAGTCTTTGAGCACTTATTCTACCTTCTAATACTCCTCAGTTGTCTCCCATGCTACCTTAGGATAAATGTATTCTTTCATTGCAACTTACCCATGTATCTTTACCCTCTTCTGGAATCAGGCTCAAGTAGTAGCAATATGAATAGTATCACCTGATATATAACATTTCAAAGCAGAAGTTTGAACTGTAGGTGTATTTCTGGACTGTAGATTGTCTGCTTTGCAAGCACGAGGCCTTGGGTTCGATCCTCAGCTCCCCCCAACACCCCCCCCCCACACAAAAAGGTTGACCTTTGGCCACACTACCTGGAAGGGAGAAACAAAGGTACTGAGGCAGAATCAGTCCATAGCACAATACTTGAAGAATTCTAAATTAGTTTCTACTACGGAAACTCAATAGGTGTCTCATAAACTCTTTAAAACTGGAAAATGCAGGTCTAAAAACAGTGATCCCCACTATTCTCAGATTGTCAGACAGAACACTTTCTACAGTTATGTTTATTCCACCTTTCCCCCTATCATATTGATGTTCAGGAATGTTTATCTCTATCAAAAGTTGGAGGAAAATAGCAGAGAGAAGTAAGTCTATAGTGACAATTTTCTCCTATGCCTGACTTATCCCTGTTCAGTTATGGTACCTGCCTTCTCCCATGAACATATGTATCTACGACCTTTCTCCTAGAAGAGGGTCCCAAACTTATTTGGCTCACCTTTTCCTTTTCAGAAAAAAAAAATTACTCAGTACCATCTGGAAGGGGGGAAGGATCTCTCACTTTGGAAACCTATTTTCTTTGTGTGCCTAATGATCTGATCACTACTGATTCTGAATGTTGAACACATAATTAACAATATCATGTTAACATAATGTGTTTTTATAAGGTGACACTTTTGGAGAATGTGTTTAGAGAAAGCAACCTTCCAGGTTTTCCCAGTACCTTGAATTCATCTCTGCTTTATTATACACCATGAAATCAAATGTTAAGTGCTCAAAGAGGAAAGATCTGGTACCCAAGTCAGACATGTGAAGTCAGGGGCATGAGCCATGAGTCAGCTACTTCGTGCTCTGCCCTTTAGTGAACCAGAGTTAATAAAACCTGTGCTGCCTCTCTCAACAGGCTTATGGGAGAAATCAGTTAAGAATGTTCTGCAGGACTGTGGGAGAAAGAAAGAAAAGATAAAGGGGAGCAGGAAATTAGTGAGCAGGAAAAGAAGAGAAAGAAAGAGAGGTAAGAGTTTTGTGCCAAGCTTGGCAGCTTTAAGCTTTGAAATCATCTCCCTATCCAACCTGCCTCTCCAAACACACAACCTCCTCCCCAGTGCAGGACATTAAAACCACTTGTATATCAACCTGTGATGTAAAGAGAGAGGTTTTTCTCAATTGAAATAACTATTATTCACTTATACTAGATAGTGTTCTAAGTATGCTCTATATAGTACTTTCAAAGAAAGTACATATTTTGCAAATACCTTTTTTTTTTCATTTTTGTTTTGTTTTTTGGGTTTGGTACTGGAAATTGAACCTAGGGGCCTTCTACCTCCATGCTAAACCCCCAGCTTTTTATTTTATTTTTTGTTTTGAAACAGGGTCTCACTAAGTTGCTGAGGCTAGCCTCAAACCTGTGATCCTCCTGTCTCAGCCTCCCAAGTATTGAGGTTACAAGGATGTGCCTCCATACTTGGCTTGTAATTACCAGTTTTTAGAGAAATATAAAGAGCTAATCCAAATCACAGGCTTCAACATATTTTAACCTAAATGATTTGATTATCTTATCAGTGTTTTTTGTTTGCTTGTTTGTATGCTGCACATTACAATCATTTAGCAACTTTTAAAAACTGATGGCCTTGCTCTAAATTACAAGATTTTGCATTAATTGGTGTGGGATGAAACATGCTAGATGATTCTTTTAGGTATCACGAGATGTCTATTTATATACATGAATCAAGTTTATAACAATTACCTGTTCTTTATGCCCTCCTGCAAAGTATAGACACAGATTAAGCCTAGAAATAAAATGAAGCACATAACTTTGAGAAGACTTTTGTCTCAATTACCTGTGTATTTGAAGGCAAATGAAATATTAGTCTAGTATTCTTTAATTACCTCAAATCTCTATTTAATTTTGGTAGGCTATATGTGATCTTGTCAAAATGAATCTCAACATCTTATAATGTATAGAACCTCAAGGATATTCCAAATGAATCTGCACAGTATAAATTTGAAGGTAAAAGGGAATGAAGTCTGATGATTAAATATTTCTCTTGGTTGAATCAGTTGCTGTAGAAGTAACTGCAGAAGTTGAAAGCTAGCCAACCTTGTCCTGTGTGAAGCTTATAAAGTCTACCTGGAGAGAGTCACATAGAGAGGGTATTCTTTGCACTGGTCCATATGTTTCTAGCTTATACCTTTCAGTTCCTATAAAAAAGTGGTACATAGAGATCATGATTTGCCAATAAACTTCATATAGCAGATCTTTTTCTTTGTTGGGTGCTGGACATAAACCTTTTCTAAAATTGGGAACATCAGCCAGGCATGGTGGCACATGCTTATGATCCAGTACTTCAGGCTAAGACAGGAGGATTGCAAGTTTGAAGCCAGACTCAGCAACTTAGTGAGACCCTGTTTCAAATAAAATAAGGCTGGGGGTGTGATTCAGAGCTAGAATGCCCCTAGGTTCAATTCCCAGCATCACGAAACATAATAAAATAAAATAAATTGAAAAGATCGCTAATAATGCTCTAACACTGCTGTCTGCTTTAGACTTCTAGCACTAGAAATAAAGTTTTACTGTTTTTCATGTATTAATGTTTAGAGAATCTAAAAATTGAATTCTTTGATTTCATATCCAAGCTGCCAAATTTTCTGATTTCTGTAACTTAAAATATCCTCTTCCCCTCAAATATTTCCGCCAAAATATTGTCTATAAAATCATTCTTTCCCTTGTTAAAATTCTTTCTTTTTGGTATATTTCATGGTAAATTTTTCTCAGTGTATATTTTAGCCCTTTCATTAAAGTTTTCATTTTTACCACCATGTTGTTAATTTCCAAGAAAAATTTTGGTTTTATGACTTCTTTTCTTTGTGGCTGTTCTCTCAAGGTTGAAAATATTAATGCCAGGTTTGCTGTTGTTGTTGTTGTTTGAATGTCTCCCTGTCTCCCCACTCTGTAGCCCAGTAACTTGTGTTTTCCTGTTTGGTTTCAGCTTTGTCTTTCATGATAGAGATCTCTGGTGATCTTTGGTTGTGAACCACATTTAAGAGTGAGGAGAGAAAGGCTGTGATGGTTTAAAATGGACTGACAGCTGTGGGGTTTGCTGCAGGATAGTCTTTTGGGTCGACAAATCTTCTGGGTGGAAAACTCTAGTAGCAGAGTGTTTAAGGCTTTCCTCTTGACTCAGTTAGATCCCAGGAAGAATCTGGAGGGAGAGGGCCTGTCTGCCAGAGGGAGACACAAGAACCGGGAATAGCTCTGCATTTCTTGTGCCCCACTTAGCTCTATGTTTCCGCCTAACTCCCCTCGCTTTAACTGAGCCTTGTGTCGCTGGTGAATCTGCTTTATTATCTGGGGAAAAGACTTTCAGTCTCTCACTAAGGTGACAGAGGCTTAGTGTCCTGGCAATGGAGATTGATGAGGGGAGCAGGAGTATATGTCTTCTAAAAAAGACTTTCAAGTGCTATTTTATGTTTTAGCATCTCTTTTCATCCCAACTTCTAGAGATATTTGATGCCTGCCAATTCCTAAGCCCTGAGGAATTCTGAGGTGTAGAAAGGGTTAGTTCTTAGCTTTTCCTGATGCTGATTCAACACTTAGTTTTCTCAGGTCTGCTAAAATATTTGCTTTTCTGCTTTCAAAATCTTATTGTGTTATTTCTATTCCATGAGACCATGTCTTTAAAAATTCCTTTATTGTAGTTCTTGAGAGATTTTAAAAGGGAATGAAAGCAGACATATATATTTAACCAATAAACTTTACCTGGAAGTATAATAGCCACATCAATAGGTATCATCCAAAACCCCCCTGATATTTGGTAAGTAATAAACTACAGGGTACCCATACAATGGAAAATTATGCATCCATTAAAATTATACTAATGTATATTTATTGACATAGAAATATATTGATATAATATTTGGAAGGTGATAGGGTAATGTCATTAATAATAGTAGCAAACTAAGAAATTTCTCTGTCTTTTCTCTTAAGGAGCTTACATTGATTGGATCTTACAAAAAATATCTGTAAGGGTGCTACTATACATTTTATAGGTGGGCAAACTGAAACTGAGGAAGATTGAGCAATTTGCCCAAGGTTTGTGTCTTTGGAGAAAATTATCACTGGATTCTAAATTAGGGAAATAGAACTCAGAGGCAATAATGAGTTCTAGTCACAAGCTGCATAAGCGTGGAAAGGGTGAAGATCATTATTGATGAGTATGTATTTGGGCAAGCATGGCCTCTGGGGTTCCTCTTCCTCCCTAAAGAAGAGATGCTGGGCAGCAGCTTGAGCAGATGAGAAATCTGACAGGACTGAAAGGCCTGGGGCAGAAAGTGGACAAGCTTGATCTCCTTACTGTTTACAGGCTGTTTCATTGCCCAGGAACAACTTATCCTGCCATGTAAGGTAATAATTCTGTAGCTCAGCAATTCTGACATCTGAGTCTTTGAGTTCTGGTTCAGAGGTTTTTATTGTGACACACTTGTGTGACTTGTTTTATTTTGTGCCTAAATTGTGGGAGTTTTCCATTTATATATATTTAGCAGCTCCTCATAACCATATCTGTTACTGATGAGGTAGAATAGAAAAAATAAAATTTAGGCAGAAAGGAGACATTGGGAAGGGAAGAAAAAATATAGTTTTAAAATCTGGAGAGTTCTAGCTGACCTCATCCTATAGGGTGTGCTCAAAATCTTAGGAGAAAAGTCTTAAGTGGACCACACCTTTTTAATCCCCTGAATCCCAGACCCCACCTGAGATTCAGGACAAAGGTCAGATCTCAGCCAGCAACCACTTGAAAACCTGAGAAGGAGGAGGACCCAACTTTTTCTGTGCCCACCATTCTTGGAACACTGACCTACACCTGTGAGGAGGTCCAGACTTCTTCTGTGCCAACCCCCTCTCATATAAGGACTAAGGAGGCAAGGACTCCCTCTCTTGCCCTCCTGCTCCATGACTCAGAAGACCTCTGCTTACCTGTTTTCCCCAAGTCCCTTATTTTCCTGAATAAAAATACCTGCCTTTTGTTCCTGACTGGCACGTGTTAAAATTCTTTTTATCACAGAGGCCAAGGACCCACGAGCGGGACCATGTTATCCCACAACACTACAGTCTATCTTATATAAGTAATACATGACGTTTATTATATATGATTCAACTGATGCAAAATAAAACAAAACATATTTCTGTAACCCATATGAAGTTTCTCCTTTGAGATCCCAAGAAGTGTGTCCCTAGCTCCCTTTAGGATGTGTGCTAGAGCACAGAACACTGTTATTAGCCTCACCATAGCTATGTGGTCTGGCACTTACAGGCCTACTTTCCATGATGAAAATATTCACCAAAGCCCATGGAGGAAGGAAACTCTTCTCTTCCTTTTTAAGGAGTCACCTTGAGCACTGGTCCCCACGCTGAGCATGCATATAGACTTTTGGTGATAAATTCAAAATGTACAGAGTGAGGATGGTGGAGGAATGAAAAATACAGGGTCTGTGTAGCACCTGGTCTTCTTGCCCTGCAGAGGAAAACTGACTTCATTGCCCAGACACTTAATAGGTCCCTTTGGGATGTTCTCTAGATCTCCAGGGGCTGCCAGATTAAGTGTTTTTCTGGCCTTACCTCTCTTCTCTTCTTACAGTCAGTCTGTCCCTCTTAAAAACCAGTCTTCTCTCAGGGTTTTATCATTCTCTATTTTAGGAACATCTCATCTCATACTCTGGAATCCTTTAAGTTCCCAGTATGGTCTTGCCTTGTAAAATTCTTCAGATTCCTCAGTCTCTCTCTCTCTCTCTCTCTCTCTCTCTCTCTCTCTCTCTCTTTCCCCAAATTCCTGACATTTTCTCTTCTGCCTTTTTTGATGCTGGGTTCTGAGCAAAGATGAACTCCAGGTCCATTGTTATGTGAGAATCTTGAGAGAGGTGGTTGGGGTGAGGGATATGGGGAAAGGAAGCCAACCAGTGTGAAGCTTTCTACTTGGTATTGAAAAATAATTTTAAGTACCCAAAGCAACATTAGATAACACCAAGGATTTCCTTTCTGTTGAAATCCCTCACTGGTCTGCATAAGAGACCCATATTCCAATTGCTAATATAACTTGACTTTATTATAATACAAAAACCATTCATAACTGTTGTACTACAAAATGCACTACTATTTATGTGGCATTGAAGGCTACCATGACCAACTGAGTCTCTGTAGTTTCTGGACTTTCTTCTGTGTTTGCAGAAGGCAGTGACTGGATAAGCCTCTTGCTCACGTCTGTGTGGAAGGATGACATTTTGAGATATGAACCAGGGTTCCCAAAGCTCCTCTCCTATTCAGTCAGCAGCAGGCATTGCTTCTTAGAGGATGCAGGGTTTTATGCCAGGAACACAAAAAGAAAATCAGCAGTCAGTGCTCAGCTTTTGAATCTCTAAAAATAAAATCTAAACCTCGCTGCAGACACGTAATCTATAAAGTCAAGGGTATTGATATTCAAGATTCCGTTTCTTTTGAGCTACAAGAGGCCAAGCCCCAAAGGAAGTCAGGCATAAGTTTGTGTCACAAACAATAGAACGGAAGGAGAATATATGGAGAACTAGACTGCTGTATCCTAGAGACTCAGCTAGGAGGAAAAGAGTGACCTTGAAGAAAAAGCAACTGAGGAATATAAGCGTGCAATTTTTCTCCTTTCCTCCATGTCTAGAAGGGAGAGCAAGGACAGAGCTTCCTGTCATTTGGGGGACTGGGGAGGATAGACAGGATCCTAAATATTTAACAACCAAAAAATTGCATGCATGACCAATTAAAAGAGCTATCTAGTTAATCCAAATGACCATTCTGGTGCAAATTAGCCAAATAACAGACCTGCAGAGAGGGGACTGATGTCTGCTTCTCACTTGAGAATGCAGTGTGGTGGCAGGCTTGCATGTGTGCTTTAAAGCACAGTTCAAGGGGGGAGTAATATAAAACAAGCCCAGCCATAAGAAAGCATGAAAGACCAGTTAGCATTTTTCTTAGACTTCCAAGTAATTTGGTGACTAGCTCAAAGTGTGTAGTTCTGTGGGAACTCAGAAGTGGCATAGATATTGCCAGAGGACTTGTAGAAGTTTGAACCCAAGTTAGGACCTCAGGTAGCAGCCCAAAAGCTGGGTACAAAAGCTAATTTCCAAAAGGTAGGCAAGACAGTTTAAAGCAACTATTTCGAGCAAGAAACAAATCAAGTCCAGGTACATCCAGCACACACACACACACACACACACACACACACACACACACACACACACACTCTTTCACAATACCCCACACGTTCCTGCATAAGCTCATTGGAATTTCAATGTTATGGTGAGATGATAGAGATAAGAAGAACTTCAAAATTTAAAATTGTCAGAGCTTAAAACTAAAATAACAGCAATAACTTGACTGTGTTTACTTGGGGAAAAAAAAAAAAAAAAAAAAAAAAAAACTTGATTAGGTTTCTACCTTTAGAAGGAAATGTAGAATTATGACAGACAGTAGTGCATTTGTTTATCGAGAGATGAAAATAAATTTTACCCATTGATACCAACTCAGGATTGTGTGTGTGTATGTGTGTGTGTATGTGTGTATGCATGTGCATGTGCATGCTGAGATGCCTTGTCTTTGAGATTCTAATTAAACTGGCTCAACTGTTATCCAGTGTGTGACAATACTCTACATCGTTTCTGATCTCTCTGGAAAATATAAACAGAATTAAAATACTACTCTGCTAGGACAGATTTTTACCACATTAATGGTTTTCAATGATTTTAATTGGTAGATATTTCATTTTGGATGGAATTCTCATATGTGAAGAAAAACAACAAAGATAAAAACAGAGCCATTCTAGTTGAGCAGAGATGAGGGACTGGAACCAGATCAGGGCATCTATCTAGAGCACCTTTATGGAATTTAGGTGCCATTTGGAAGCTTTTGCTAAACGGAGAATAATAGAGAAAATGTATTAATGGAGAATAATAGAGAAAATGCATTAACCCATGTGTGGGCCTATAATCCTAAGGTCCTAAGTGTGATTTCCAATGGAATTTTGACACTACCTAATTCTTTGCTATGTTGGATTTAAAGGACAAGTAAAAGCAGGTGACCAAATGCTTTGCTCTGGTATATGGAAACATCCAGCCAGCTGTCAAAAAAGTAACTTGCTATATTTCATTCATTCATTCATTCATTCATTCCTTTATTTATTCATTCAATGAATGTTTATTATGCTTTTAACAAGCACAAAGCACAGTGTTGGCTTCTGTGGACACAGTTTACTCAACTTCTATTGACTGCTTTATCTTTACATGAAAGCTTTGACATGTAGATGTTTCTGCTGCTTGCTGCCTTTTCAGATCAGAACAAACTGAATGTTTGAATGCGTTTATGTCAATGCTTAAACTCTTGAAGTTCTTAGTGGGTTTATTCCCTTTCAAGAACATCAATGTAGAAACTTTAAATATGTATAGCTTGCCTGCATTGCTTAAATTCACACAAGGAAGGAGTCTGGTCTTACACATGGGGCCACAAGAATCATAGCACTAATCAAAAACTATAGTCAAGCAGAGATCTTTAAAGTCATGCTGTTTCCCACTTAACTGGATCGTGTGTCAATTTAAAAATGTAAACATTCCTTAAACTTAGAGAAATGGTGAAGAAAAATGGTATCCTTAAAAACATTTGGTGCTTTATTTGGATCAGGTTATACACATAATTAGATCAATTACTCTGCTAAGCTTATTATGAAGAACAGTACTTTGCTTTCCCCAATGTGCCCAATTTCTAGTTCCTTCAAAAAAAAAGTCTCTACTTTCTTAGCTTTCAGATATTTACCTCCATCTCCCTATGTAATTTTCTTTTCTCTTTCTTTCTTTTCTTTTTTTTTTTTTTCAGTTTTAGGCATTATGTACCTCAAAGGCATCTAGCTCTCTGTAACTACCATTGCACCCCTGCCAAACATGATAACTTCTATCCCTTCACAGTTGCATCACAATTCATTTCAGATAGGTACTCTCTGATTGCATGATTAGGCTATATAAAACCTATTCACCCCTGAAGAATATTGTTCACTCTGATTGCTTTTCTCTTCTTATATACTTGCTATACTGAGTACTTGGTGTTCTTTGCTTAGTGTTTTATATACTCTCTACCAATTCATCTCTAAATTCTCACCCATTTCTCAAAATTCTTCCTGCTATGTTCAGATGCATCAGATAATCTGTCAATGCCATCTTCCTGGGACTACTCTCCAGAGCCTCTGGCCTGGGTTGTCTGGACAAGATTCTCTTTATGCCTGG
>PVLC010009584.1:0-53523 GCA_004027655.1 Graphiurus murinus | reverse complement strand
AAAAAAAAAAAAAAAAAAAAAAAAAAAAAAAAAAAAAAAAAGATGTAATCTTTTAATCCATTACCCGTGTTAATTTCATGTTCTTTGCCGTTTTCCTTCTTGTAACAGGTCCTTACTGGGAAACAAACAGGCCTCTGTGGGATACCCTGAGGATATATGCCTGGCAGGAGGGGGTGGGGATCACACTTCTCCTGTCAGTGACCTGGGTCTGATCTTTAGGGATTGCCCTACAAAGAAAACTTTTTTTTTTTTTTTACAGTACTGGGGATTGAACCCAGGGGCATTCTACCCCCAAGCTTCAACCCCAACCCTATTTTGTGTGTGTGTGTGTGTGTGTGTGTGTGTGTGTGTGTGTGGTACTGGGGATTGAACCCAGGGGCATTCTACCTCCGAGCTACATCCTCAGCCCTATTTTTTATTCTTTATTTTGAAACAGGGTCTCCCTAAGTTGCGGAGTGCCTCACTAAGTAGCTGAGGCTGACCTCGAACCCGGATCCTCCAGTCTAAGCCTCCCAAATGCTGGGATTACAAGCGTGTGCCACCACGCCCGGCCAAAGAAAACATTTTTGATACTCCCTAAAAGACGCTGTCACCCCCAAGCCCCAAGCCACAGCATCTTGGTCACCAACAGAAATTGTGACCAGGCAGATAAAAGCAGAGAAGTGAGAAGTATGGTTCTTGATGGAGAAAATGTTGAATTTATCTCCTTTGTCAAATGGCAGGATTCAAAACCCACTTTAACCCCACTTTGACTAGCAAGTTTGTATCAAAAATTCAGAAATGCCAGATCCGTGCAGACTCCACCACGGAAGTTTTTTGCATTCTTCTGATCTAATCAGATCGCCTGAACCAGTTGTCAGCTTGAGGTTTTTTGGGGTTTTTTTGGTTGGTTTTTTTTTTTTTTTGCGGTACTGGGGATTGAACTCAGGGGCATTCTACCTGCAAGCTATACCCCTAGCCCTATTTTTTATTCTTTATTTTGAAACAGGGTCTCACTAAGTTGCGGAGTGCCTCACTAGGTACCTGAGGCTGGCTGCGAACCCAGATCCTCCGGTCTCAGCCTCCCAAATGCTGGGATTACAAGCGTGTGCCACCATGCCCGGCCAGATACATAATTTTTTTAAAGTTAAATAATATCGCAAAATTTTAAGAAAACATAGTCTCCTCCTCTATTTCATCCTTAATTTCTATTCCCCAAAACAATAATTTTTAATTTGACCAGTCTTACTTAATTTAGTGTTCTAAATTGCATTCTAGACTTCGTTTTATATAGCACCAAGTCCTTCTAGTGCTGTCAAATGTTTGTGTGTTTGATATGCTATGTTTGAGCATGAGCTTCAAATTTCATGACTTCCTGCTTTCTTCTGCGCACCCCACCCCCACCCCCAGTGCTAGGGGTGGAATCCAGCTTACCACCTACCTACCTGCCCAGCCACCTATTTATCCTTTTAATCTGGAAATTTTAATTTTTCCTTGATAATTTCTTCTGTTTTCTCTTTCTTTTGTGTAGAAATGTCATGATTTGGGTATTGGTGCTTCTAAATTGACCTCCAATTTTCCTATCTTTTAACCTTCTATTTTCTGGATATTATCTATCTATGCTACCTTCTGAGAGATTTCTGAACCTTTTTTAAACCTTCGTTTGAATTGTTCTTTTTTTTTCTCATTTCTGAGAGTTCTTTCTTGTTCACTGAATATATATATATATATACATATATATATATATATCATATATATTTCTCTGTATGGTCTTATTTCATAGATATACCTTTAGCTCTACATGGACATTAATTATATATCTTTGGAAATTTTCCTGATTTGTTGCTTTTGTTTCTCCCAAATTTCTTTTTTGTTTGTTTTAGACTTTCATGTTGGAAGCTTCCTTTAATGTCTGGTTATCCTTAGCTGTTTGTGCATATTTAAGACTGAAGCTTTAAAAACTACTTAAAGTCGGGCGGTGGTGGCGCACGCTTGTAATCCCAGCATTTGGGAGGCTGAGACCGGAGAATCCAGGTTCGCAGCCAGCCTCAGCTACCTAGTGAGGCACTCTGAAACGTAGTGAGACCCTGTTTCAAAATAAGGAATAAAAAATAGGACTGGAGGTATAGCTCGGAGGTAGAATGCCCCTGAGTTCAAGCCCCAGTAACAAAAAACAAAACAAAAACTACTTTAAAAGGTGGATGAGGGGAGGGACTACTTCTCTGTAGACAGAGCTGTCCAAAGTGTTCACCAGCAAACCCCCTAATCCTCAAATGTCCTATCTGTAACTGTTTTCTCTTGTAGTTCCTCTCAGTTTCCCTAGGGAGGATTATCCAGCCCCTGCTTTGGGGGAAGTATAAGCCTGTACACCAGGGAACTGCGAGCTAAAGGGTTTAATACACAGACTTACCTTAGATCCGCCAGTCTGCTAACTCACTTGGTAATTGTCCATCTGTTATCACCTCCAAAATTTGGCTGTTATTGTCGCTCCCCTGTTCTCTGCCCGTGTGAATCTCTACTTTTTATTCCTTCACTATCATTTTCGTTGGGATTAGAGAGAGCAATAAATGTACATGTTTAATTTACCCTGTTTCTGGGCAAACTGTTTAACCTCTCTGTGTCTCAGTTTATTCGTCTGAGAATAATCCCTAACTCACAAGACTGGTGTTAAGAAGTCAGAAGATCCATTTATGACTTAACTCTGTGCTTGGCACACAATATGCACCAAGAAATATGAGCTCCATTCTTAGTAGTAATAAATTATAGAACTATCTGATGAAGTATCATCTGAAAAGAAATGAGTGTATCAATCAGTGAAAGAAGTAAAAAAAAAAAAAAAAAAGTAGCCTTTTACTCCATCTATTTCAGGGAAATTAAAAAAAAAAAAACATGATCTTAGCTTGTTATCAAGATTTGTTTTAATGACATTAGTCAAAATGCATGCTTGTCATGAGATCTAAAATGAGCTCCAGATGACTAAGCAATAAAAATCTTACTGCCAATAAAACTGTTATTCACTGAATACTTTGAGTTGACAACTTTTTAATCAGTTTATTTTTCTGCTTACCATGAATTCAGTAAACCTGAAATACAATTAGCTATAGTTAATAGACTTGGTAGAGTTGCTTCTTTCATTTTATCAACAGATATTTATTAAGCACTTACAGTGGAATTCATGGTCTCTGAGCTGAATTCCACTGTAAGATCAATAAGCAAACAAGCAATATCAAAAAAGTATAAGTGATCTCATGGGTTTCATTTGTAACACAAGAATGATGGAACAGGGGGAGCAGGGTAGATCTAAAATGTGGTTACATTATTTTTATAAGTATCACTGTTTTTTAAGCCTTGATTCAAAATGCTCTCCGTTTCCAAAAGTGCTTGTTTGTATACATGAGTCAAAACACAAATGTTAAACACATGTCCAGTTCATGGAGTACTGCATTAGATAAATTACTCATGCCTAGCCAGATGGGAAAAGAAAGATATAATTAAGATATCAAAAACTTAAATTCTTTTTTTTTTTTCCGGTACTGGGGATTGAACCCAGGGGCATTCTACCTCCGAGATACACCCTCGGCCCCACTTTTTTTATACTTTTTTTTAAAACAGGGTCTCACTAAGTTGCAGAGGGCCTCACTAAGTAGCTGAGGCTGGCCGAGAACCCCAATCCTCCGGTTTCAGCCTCCCAAGTACTGGGATTACAAGCATGCGCCACCCCACCCGGCTAAAAAAAACTTAAGTTCTTGACCTTCCCCAAAAGTATTTTAGCTTGTTATGCACAAATCCGGGAGTGGCCTTCCAAGAAACAATCACTGCACACAGAGTACTGCACCAGCAAGAAGGAGATTCTATTGCTAACTCGAGTTAGGGTTCAAGCCTCATCCAACACAGTGAAATCATGGCGCGAACCCTGACTTTGTCTTAGTTTAGCCTTTTATAGGGAGTGTACAGAGGCGAGGAAACTTTTCACATGCATGGGAAAGGTAACACAGAGAAGGCAGGGATTGGTGGAGCCCTGTTGCCAGGGCTAGGATGAGTCAGGAAGGGAGGGGCTGTCCTGTTCCAGGAAGGGAGGGGCCATTACTTCAATGCCCTACAAGCTTATGGTGGTCCTTTAGGTGTCTGCCTTACACAGTCATGTTCAATCTGAAGCATTTAATGACCAAAGGCAAGCAGAATAGTGATGGAGAATACAACGAGCTTAAAAAACAACATTCAAGGAAGAATCACCAAAGTTCATGTTAGATTTCTTAGAAAAATCTTAATACTATAAGATGAAAACAGTGTCTTCCTAATGATCTGTCATTTTTGCTTTGAGGAGTTGAGGTAATTCTCCATCAGGCTGAAGGTACCAATTAAGAAGTTACTTCATACAGCTTGCTCTCGCCTACCCAAAGGCCAGCACCAGATACTTGTTGATGTCAGAGTTGTGTAAACTTAAGATTCAGAAGATAATACCAAGCCAGGCGTGGTGGCGCATGCTTATAATCCCAGCATTTGGGAGGCTGAGACCAGAGGATCCCAGTCGAGGCCAGCCTCAGCTACCTAGTGAGGCACTCCAAAACAGTGAGACCCTGTTTCAAAATAAAGAATTTTTAGCCGGGCGTGGTGGCGCACGCTTATAATCCCAGCATTCGGGAGGCTGAGACAGGAGGATCCAGGTTCGAGGCCTCAGCTACCTAGTGAGGCACTCCGCAACTTAGTGAGACCCTGTTTCAAAATAAAGAATAAAAAATAGGGCTGGGGGTATAGCTCGGAGGTAGAATGTCCCTGAGTTCAATCCCCAGTACTGCAAAAAAATAAACAAAGAAAGAAAGAAAGAAAGAATTTTTTTAAAAGGGGGGGGGCTGGGAGTATAGCTTGGAGGTAGAATGCCCCTGAGTTCAATCCCCAGTACCCAAAAAAAAAGAAGATAATACCAATTGAGTTGGGCATGGTGGTGCACACCTGTAATCCCAGTACAGGTTCAAGGCCAGCCTCAGCAATTTATCCAGACCCTGTTTCAAAATAAAAAGGGCTGGCAGTTAAGCTCAACAGTAGAAGGAATGACCCTGGGTTCAATCTCCAGTACAAAAAAAGAAGATAACACAGTGAGCCTTTAAATGCTGATTGATAAATTCAAGGTAAAATATCCAGTCAAAGACACTAGATAGAAAGCTTCTGGAAGGCAGAGTCACCCCCATCTGACCTAATTCAACTCCCTCCATTCCTTGCGTGTAGTTGTGTGACAGAGCTAGTCAACAAGCAAACTTTTAGAAACTTCAAGCATTAGTCATTAGAGCAAAATCATAAATCATTCTTCAACAGGAATGAATCCCTTCCATACAACTCCGTGTTGCTGTACTTAATTCTCTCGTTTAGTTCCTGTACGTTAATGTTGTCTCCCCTTCGCTTAGTTTTTGAGCCATGACACCCATTCGCACCCATCTACAGATCACTTATGTGTTTGACAAACATGGTGATCCCAAGTGTCCTCTGTCCTACAGCAGGCCTGGCCCAGCGGGACCCAGCAGATCCTGCTTCCTCCAGCATGGCAGCAGCTGACTGGCGTGGCCACCCACACATCAGTGCAGCATGCGACTGTGATTCCCGAGACGATGGCAGGCACCCAGCAGCTGGCCGACTGGAGGTAAGTCAGCAGGAAGACTTTGTAGGGTAAGCGGGGTGTGCGGGACGGAGGCTGCCCACCACAGCCGCAGAGAATATTATGTGGACTGTGACAACAGTGTAATGAGAGGCTGTTCCTTTATTAATCTATGATGAGCTGTCATTTTCTATCCCAAATTCACTTACATCCTTTAATCACCAATGCAATTCACCAGACTTGGCTCTGGATGGTTTGGGGGTTTACTCAGAATTAAATATCCACTATCAGAAAACAAAGGTTTGTCACCAGTGAAAGAATGCAGAAGAGAGTCCCCAAAGCCCTAAGCAATTCTAGAAAGTGTTCTCAGGGTGTTTTGAGACATAGGCACCTGGAGTCTCTCTGACCTCCCCAGGGAAGGCGTGACAGAATGGGGTTTATTTGAAATGGCAGACTCTGGTGTGTCTGTTGAGTGTGCCTCTTCAGTTAATAGTCACGTCTTAGAGATGCCAGTCCACCTCACAGACCCCAGAGGCACCCGGCTGAGGGCCTGGGAGCACCCTGCACCCTGCGTGTTTCCAGAACCCCACCCACCCAACTCACGGCTTCCTCATGGACGCCGCTTTGTCCTCTGCATGGCCACTTGTCACCGCTCCTCCCAACACCACCCAATGCCCCTCTTCACCACTGTAGCCCCGGATGGAAACCCCCCACATTGTCCCCAACCCCCCTTGTCACTGTTGGGCTATCGCTCCTTTAACACAAATATGAGGTCCTGCCCCTCCCCCCATCACCCAGTCTTCCTCTTGTACCTAAAGGGCTACTGGGAATAAAGAGTTTTCTGGAAAAGGCAGATGCTGGAGATACAAGGCCCAGCCAAGCCTCTACCGCAGCGTCCTCCACCCTCGAGTAACCTTCTGACTAGTAAGAAGCAGCCAGTACCAGGTTGTCTCACAGCCCACTCCCACCCCACTCCTTGGAAGCACTTTCTGGCTTCCATTCTGGCCCTGTGTGACCTTGATGGGTCATTTAACCTTCATGAGCCTCTGTTTCTTCTTCAGTAAAATGGGGTGACAGGGCTCCCCTCGTAGGATTGTTGGATGGTTTAAGATAAAATGCAAAGCACTTGACCTATATTTAACATGCACCATAGCAGCACCTGGACATGACGGGCAATAAACAAGCCTGTCATCTTCCCGTTGCCTGTTCACAGTGGTTCATGCTCAGCAAGATTGCCTTTCTTCCTCTCCCTCATTAGGAGCAGCAACCAAGTGGAAAGATGTCCGACCAATTGTTGTGTGTCCCTTCCTCCCCTTTTTCTAGTGAAAGACCACATACATGCCTTACTTCTTTTTTCCTTTGTCTTTCAGTATTTGTAACTCATCGAATTTCAGTAATACTCATATGCATTCCTGCACACTGCCTCATTCCTCCTCCCTCTCTTCTCTTTTCCATCTCTTACCCAGCAGTCACAGCAATATCTAAAGTCAACACACTAGCCGGGCATGGTGGCACACGCTGGTGATCCCAGTACTTGGGAGGCTGACACTGGAGGATCCAGGTTCGCAGCCAGCCTCAGCTACTTAGTGAGACCCTGTTTCAAAATAAAGAATAAAAAATAGGACTGGGGATGTAGCTCAGAGGTAGAATGCCCCTGGGTTCAATCCCCAGTATCTAAAAAATAAATAAATAAAGTCAACACACTTTCTTTCCAGTATCTGTATTTCACATGTGAGCAAAAAAAATCTATAATTGTGGCTAATAAACAAAAGAGAAGTACCAACATTAGACTTGTTTCAAAGGAAAAAGAAGGCCACATTTCTGTAGACAGATAGCAACGACAAAATAAGGAAGCTGCACATCAGTTTCTAACATCCATATAAATGCCTAAAAGACTTTACCAAAATCTCTACAAAAGTGTTCATCTACTGCTTTTTCTCCTTTTCCCCCAAGTTGCAAAAATAAAATTTGATTATTTAAAAAATCCAATTAGCCAGGCGTGAGTGGTACACACCTGTAATCCCAGTACTTGGGAGGCTGAGACAAGAGGATCACAGGTTCGAGGACAGCTTCAGCAACTCAGCAAGACTTAGCAATCTAGCAAGACTGTTTCCAAACAAAAAATACAATGGACTGAAGGTGTAGTCCGAAGCAGAATGTCCCTGGGTTCAATCCCTAGTACCATACATGCATATGTGCATACACACACACACAAATTCTCCTTTATCTTTTAACTTTATGTGTCAAATGGGCGCTCATGGGCAAATCTCTGAATTAATCACCATTTTTAGCATTTCCGTAGGGAAACAAGGCATTGAGCTCCAAACAACCCCGATTATAAGAACTCTGCAATGTAACCCATTCTCAGGATGCTGGCTGCCAGTATTTCTATCAACATGTGTCTGACTGTTATTAATTTTTATTTAATACCAAACCCTATACATGTCTAGTCAACCTTCAGTTAATCTAATTGTTCAGTCAGCAAGCATGTAATTAACTGATCAGCTGCTACATGCCTGAGCATTGTGCTAGCCACTGAGGGAATTCAAAAGAACATTAACACTTCCTAACGCCAGAAACATATGGCTCCCAGTGTTCGAAGTTTGTTTTTCACGTTAACTACAATTTCCTCATTAATAAAATGACAGTACTAAAATATCCTGCCTACCTCACAGCAGAACGAAAGAACCAACTAAAGGCACTTTGTAAACTCTAAGATAAAATTAGACCTGAACATTACTGTTCAGGTCGGAGGGAATACTTACCCCCATGCCCAGAACCTAACACTCTGAGCCTGCGCATTAGGCATTCTGTTCACTCCCCAGCCAGCAGGGTTGCTCCGCCCTTTCAGAATAGAGCTGCAACGGGACTGGACGGGGAAGCTCATCCCCTCAACGACCCCAAGGCCTCGTGAGACAACCAGTGTGGTCAGCTTTTCATTGCGAAAAAGCTTCGTCTTATGTTTATACAAAACCACTAAAGAGCTTGGTCTTCCCATCTCCCTTTCAGGAACACGCACGCTCACGGCAGCCATTACAATCCCATCATGCAGCAGCCCGCGCTATTGACTGGTCACGTGACCCTCCCAGCAGCCCAGCCTTTAAATGTGGGTGTGGCCCACGTGATGCGGCAGCAGCCAACCAGCACCACCTCCTCCCGGAAGAGTAAGCAGCATCAGTCGTCCGTGAGGTAGGTGGTGAGTGTGGCCCTGAAGGCTGGCGTACCAGAAGTGGAATGCTGAAGGATGGCTGCTTAGGATTAGGCAGCATCCGCATCTGGCCCCAGACAGGAGCAACTCCTCTTCCCGAAGTAGCTAGCAGAATACTCTGCACCAGGCAGATGGCCCTAGAGTTTGCAGGAAGCTCTGACCCTGTTCTCTGGGCAAGTGCACCCTTGCCTTCTGGCTCACCCCAGTGACAGCCGTGCGGACACCCTAAGGATGGGGCCTACGTGTTCACTCTTTTGGATACTTCAGTCCCTTTCCTAAGGAAAAAAATTATTCAAAGATTCTTGTTAAAGCACGATGAGATAATTTTATTCAAGACCATGGAAATAGGTACAAGTATGCCAAACTGGGAAGTTGTGGTGGAGGAGAGAGATTGGGCTCAGTTCTGAATACAGCGTGGGCAAGTGGGAATTTATAGTCAAAGGGCAGTGTCAAGGTCAGAGAATGGAGGATTACCAAGAGGAGACATCAGGGGTAAGGAAGATTCTGGCTGAAAGACAACATGATTCTTGCTGAAGCCAGGCCAGGGTGATCAGACGTTACCTGGGGGATGGATGAAGGGCTCTGGCTACACTGACCTATCAGGGTTCTTTGCTAAGACTGGATTTTATAAGGATGTGCATAGATGGGCCTAGGAAAAGGTTCAGAGCCTGATCAGTTTGGCCAAACAAAGCATCTTTGTCATTTTCAGTTCTAGAAAGCAGCCTCACCTCTGAAGTTTCACTTTGGAAACCATTTACCATAATAGCTTTTTCAAAAAGACTAGAGTTCAGTCCCTAGCACTGCAAAAAAACAACTTAGAGAGATGTACTTCCTTTGAAACTTGAGATCAGAAATTTAACTGCTTACTTAATTATGTAATAAATAACTTTGATTAATTTCAAACACTGAACAGTAGGGCACACTCTTTCCCATCCTTTTTAACTTCAGTCTCATCTCAGTGAACTTCTAAACAATCAAGATGGACCAAAAGCCACACGCTGTTTGATCAAGGGTTGCCAGAGACCAGTAGGAGAGGAGAGGATTGCCTGGGAAGGAGCATGAGGAAACTTGGGGTAGTGAAAAGTTCTGTCTGGCCGGGCGCGGTAGCGCACGCTTGTAATCCCAGCACTCAGGAGGCTGAGACCGGAGGATCTGGGTTCGAGGCCAGCCTCAGCTACCTAGTGAGGCACTCTGCAACTTAGTGAGACTCGGTTTCAAAATAAAGAATAAAAAATAGGGCTGGGGGTATAGCTCAAAGGTAGGACGCCCCTGAGTTCAATCCCCAGTACCGCAAAAAAAAAAAAAAAAAAAAAAAAATTAAAGCTCAGAGGTAGAATGCCACTGGGTTGATTCCCTATTACCCTTCCTCCCCTCTAAAAAGAAAACTCTTGGCCTGTCTCCCTGTTTAGCAAGTCCCTCCCTATCTTCTCACCACCCAGCTGGCCTCATGAAGGCTTGCTGCCTGTACAGTTCAAGATCAGTACAGTTAGAGTGCAAGTTATGAATTTGCCCATTTTTAAGACCAGTGCCTTGGGCCAAACAAGTCTGCGAGACCAGACAGGAGACTGTCCCTTATCAGGTGGTACAGCCGGGCCTGCTTTTCTTTAACAATACCATGTGAACAATGCTTTCTTTGACAATGCTGCAACTGCTGGAATAGTAAAACATAATCTCAATATCATAATGTATTAGCAATAACAAATATATAGGTTTTTGAAAATACAAACAATAGAAAAATCTTATCAGTGAAACTTATTACTAGCTCCCAAAAAGGAATAAGCAATGTGTCTCAACCCAGCTAGATAGAAAATTAAAGAAATCTACCTTTACTGAGTTATTTTCATTTTACCGCCATCCCTTCAGCAAGAAGGAGCTCTAAGGCCATATTAGGACCCAAGATTTATTATACCTAGGATTTGGTCTGTTTCTGCACAGATCCTACCAAGATCAGCGAGCATTTGATAGAAAGGGAAGAAGGTATTTTTTCCCTAAAGTTACCAGAAACAACAGTGGCTAACTGAATAAGGGATTTCAATTCAATCCAAGCCAAATTAAAAGGTTTCGTTTTAAACATGCCTTTTCCTCTTACACATTTCCCAGTTTTTCATTACAATTCAAATAGACTGGTGAGCCTCCCATGAGGCTCAAGGGTCAAAATACAGATAAATCGTTTTGCATGGCATCAAATACTTTGATGGCCATGTCCCTTTCCCAGAGGAGGAAGGTGGGAAAGCTGACCTTTGAGGTCACCAAGGTTAGGTCCTGTAGATGCAGAAACTCTTAAGAAATAAGCATTTTAGTTTAATAACTGGTAAACAGCCGTTAGCAAGGAAACCAAAGCTTTATGTGGGAAACACCACCCCAAAAACTAGACACAAGTACCATTGTAGGGTGATAAGATGGAGCCCGGATCCTAAAGATGAGGGTCGCGCTGGGGCAGACAAACTGACATCCTGGTCAGGACATCCGCCCCTACAAGGCCAGCCTACAAGGAGCAGAACCAGGAGCCAGACCAGAGGCCAGGCCCCAGTGCTCACCTGAGTTACCCGAAACGTCTCTGGAAGCGGTCACTTTTCTGGTCTCAGATGGTGTCTAATAGGACTGGCCCTTGGACTTTCTCTGCATTGAGATTTGGCACCGCCGGTGTTGCTAAACAGTTCCACGCCTTGGCAGGAGATGCCAGGCCTGGCCTTCTTCTGTGAGTGAGTGTGTGTGGTTTTGTCGTTGCAGAAATGTCTCCACCTGTGAGGTGTCCTCCTCTCAGGCCATCAGCTCCCCTCAGCGATCCAAGCGCGTCAAGGAGAACACGCCCCCGCGCTGCGCCATGGTGCACAGCAGTCCTGCCTGCAGCACCTCGGTCACCTGCGGGTGGGGCGACGTGGCTTCCAGCACCACCAGGGAGCGGCAGCGGCAGACGATTGTCATCCCTGACACCCCCAGCCCCACGGTCAGCGTCATCACCATCAGCAGTGACACGGATGAGGAGGAAGAACAGAAACACGCCCCCACCAGGTGAGACAGTACAGCCGTCAGAGCCTCAGGAAGGAGCCCAGGGAGCCCCGTGTGTCCCCCCTCGCTAGCAAATAGATCTGGGCCATGTACCACCTTCAACACAGTGATCCCTCCCCGCTGACCCTGCATTTTGATTTCACCATGTCCCGGGGTCCTAAACTTATTTCAAGAGAATGTCAAACAGATTCGCCATAATTGTTCAAAACCAAAATAATTTTGAGTCACTTTGGTCTTAAAATTAGAGTTGCAGGCCCTGTACGTTTGGGGAACACGAGACCATAAACGTCAGGTTCATGATGCCAGTGCATTTCAACCCCACAAGCTGCAAAACCTCTGCCTCGGGCTATTGAATTTACTCCCAGTTGGTCAGGGTATTTCTCTTAACGTTGCCTTGGCTCACTCAGAAATCGAAGTAATTGTCCAATTAATCAGAAATTTCCCTGTGTCTGATTAACCCAATCTTTCAAACTGCCAGTTGGCTTCTCACCCAGAGAGCATTACTGTTTATTCCAAAGTAGTAATAATTCATTTTACTCTCTGTGTGCTTCCTGAGGAGAAGAAAGAAATATTTATTATATTTGCAAGATATTAACCCTGGCACCAGAGCCTCTTTTTTCTACACTTTGCAGGTAGACTCCAGCAAAACATGACTTCTGCTTGGGCTGCTCCGCTCAGATGGCGAGCCTGGCCCTCCGCACCCTCAGAAGCCTCAGAGAGCCCAAAGCCCAAAGCCTCCCAGCCCTGCCCTGCTGGCACCTTTGCTTTGGAACCAGGGCCAGGGAAGGAGGCTTGCCACTCCCAAACCCAGCGCTGCCAGTCACTGCGCGTCCCACAACTGGGTGCAGAGCTCAACATTCGCAATTAGGCCCAGATTATTAATTCCTGATTGGATACAATGTAACTAATTAGCAATCACAAATCCTTTTGATTAGATAATAAATTCTCCTGCTCGAAGTCATTGCGAAATGTACAGAGAGACTGATTAAAGCATTCTGGTTATAGCTGTTCCTGTTTGGGGCGTCCCTTCCCATCTTTATGATGAAGTTCAGTAGTTTGGGGTTTTCATGAGAGGGCGAGTATATTCCTCATCAAGTGTCCTCTTTTGGCCTTGAGCGGCTCAGCCTGATCGTCCAGAGGGGACGCGGGGCAGGGAGACCAGGCACACATTCGCAGACCGTTCTGCTTTACTCCCCACGTGCTGATTTCAGGACTGGCCTCAGTTTCCTTTTTGATTACATCCCCAAGTTGAGTCAGTGCTCCCAGTGCTTCACCTCCCACCCAGGAATACTGTGGACTCGGACTTATGGGCTCAGAGGCCCCTTCACCAGGAGAAAGGCTCCTCTCAGCCCCAGACTGGATGCTAGCTAGGGTAGACTGGCCACACATTTATAGTGTGGGTCATAAGAAAGGCTAGAGCAGGGCGTGGTGGCGCACGCTTGTAATCCCAGTACGTGGGAGGCTGAGACAGGAGGATCTGGGTTCACAGCCAGCCTCACCTATTTAGTGAGGTCCTCTGCAACTTGCTGAGACCCTGCTTCATAATAAAGAGTAATAGCCGGGTGTGGTGGTGCATGCTTGAATCCCAGTACTTGGGAGGCTGAGACAGGAGGATCACAGGTTGGAGGACAACCTCAGCAAGTAGTGAGACTCTCATCAACCTAGTGAGAACCTGTTTCCAACTAAGAAATAAAATCGGGCTAGGGGTGTAGCTTGAAGGTAGAATGCCTCTGAGTTCAATCCCCAGTACCACAAAAAAAAAAAAAAAAGAAAGAAGAAGAAAAAAATAAAAAATAAGGCTGGGGTTGTAGAATGTCCCTGGGTTTGATCTCCAGTTCCGCCCCAAAAAAATAGCTGAACAACTTTGCACAGAGCTGGAAAAAAGCAAAAGTAATTTAAAAATCTAGCAGTCAACTAGATCAGAGTATCATTTTTTAAGTCTGTGGTTTGAGCTGACCCAGACTCTGGACATAAGTGCTTGGAAGAGAATTAGATAGTGTGTCTGGAGATCAGGAAGAAGGGGTGCTGCTTCCCAGGTAGCTGGAAAGCTCACCGTGCTGAAAGTGGGTGGCAAAGCCGGAGCACACTCCTGCTTCCCCAGCAGCCCCCAGGCCACCAGAAGGAAACAAAACTGAAACATGTGGCCGCTTCTGAGGACCTCAGTGTAAGTGACTCAGCGGGACTCGGGCAAGTGACCTGTGAGGAACACCTACAAGGGCTCACAGTGGGTTTCATACAATGCAAAGACTGGCTGCCTGCCCAAGATAACAGAAATGTTCCAGAGATACTCTACCAAATGGGTAAGCTGCAGACCAGAGCATGGTCGTGAGGGTCTCAGCTGCCCACCGTTGTGACAGGAAGCTCTCAGAAGATGTGAGAGTAATTTTTCTGGAGAGATAAATGGCTGCTGCCTTAGAAAATGCTTTAGGGCCAAAGAAAATGGGAGAGTATATTTGAGTCTGCACAGGATAAAATAGAAGCCAGTAGCTGTCATATTTATAGAGAAAGCACTGTGTAATTGTGATCACGTTGTTGTGACTACATTTAGGAATGAGAAAAAAAGTGGGGCGAAATATGATTACTCATTCTTAGAAATCAGAATTATCATAAAATTTAACACAGCTAATATTTATTGGCCCCACCAGTGCAAGATATTATGCTGGGAACTGCAGGTGTTACATAAATAAGGGAGACAGTCTGTCCTCGTGAGGGACGCAAGGTAATAAGCAAGGTAAGACACATACAAATCATTTTACACAAAGCAGTCTTCAGTACGAACTAGCAAAGCACCAAGGGGATCCAAAGGGAATATAGCCCAAGGAAATAGCAGGGGAGAGGGGGCTTCTTAAGGCCGAAGGTCTAAGCAAGCGTGGACACACAGTAGAGGAGGTGGAATTGCAAATTCAAGCAAAGTAATTGATGGGCAGGTCCTCAAAGGTGTGCAAATAGGAAGGGCCACAGGAGGGAAGCCTGCCTAAGAGAAAGCCAGACACAGAGGAAAGGGCTTTCCTGCAGGACTTGCTGGGTATCTCTCTGGGGGAGGCAGGGGGCGCTGTAGCAGCATGGTTAAGAGAGCAGGTGCTGGGCTGCATCCTAACTCTGCCCCTTACCAGCTCTGTGACCTTGGGCAAGCAAGGGACCCGAGCTCTCCATGCCTGCAGTGTGTTGTCCTTAAAATGAAAGTACTCATTTTCTTCACCACATAGTCTAATAGAGAGAACTAATGGAGAGAATACATTTGTATATAGTATTTTGGACGGTAGTTGGTGTACAGCCAGTAAATGTTACCTATACGTGGTAATCAGTATCGTGGTGATACAAGAGTGGTATTTTTCCATATACGGCATCGACTCTGAAGTCAGAGGAGGGAAAGAAGTCATGGAGAGTTTATTGGAGGAGATGAGTTTTGACCCTGGTCTTGAAGGGTGAAATTGACTGAGATTAGCAAATAGAAATCAGAAACACATTCTGGCCCAGGACCCTGCAGGGCCGGGTCGCAGGTTGCAGCTGATCCTCTGGCAGTGTTGTCTCCACTGGGGCTGATTTCTTTACTTCTTAGCTCCTTATTTCTTTCCATCATTTAAAAATGATGAAAGTCATCTATTGCCATGACAACACAATGCAATTGTGAGCTCTTACAGCTTTGCTCCTTATTCAGAACTGATGTCTGTCAAGGCCATTTGAGCAAATATTTCATTTCTCATTCGGCTCCCATCAGCCCCTCTCACTTCCATTAACCAACTCGTAATGGGATTGATAAGCTATCAATAATAATTAGACACAATAGTGGAATGAATCCCAGTAGTATCAGCACAACATGAGCCTCAAGAATCCACAGCAGCGATCTCAAATGTGTGCTCGCTCTTAAAGCGACTCATTTAGTAGCTTCCCATAGTTCTCTAATCTGCATAGCGTACTTAGTTAGAGCACGGCGATTCCCAACAATAACAGAGATCAGAAATAGAGCTATCAAATGAATTCACCTTTCCTCAACCTGTCACCTATAAATCCAAAAAGATAGTCAGGTCAGCATTAAGCTCTATGGTTCCTATTTGCTCATCAGGCAGAGGGTTTCCCTGCTACAAACAAAGGAATAGGACTGATGAAAAGTTTATGGAGGCTGGGTGATACATGCCTATAATCCCAGCTTCTTGGAAGGCTGAGACAAGGGAGAGGTTCGCAGGTTCAAGGCCAACCTGGGAACTGAGCAAGAAGACCCTGTCTCAAAATAAAAAGTAAAAAGGGCTGGAGGCCTAGCTCAGTGGTAGAGGCCTTGGGTTCAAACCCTAGTACCACAATAAATAAATAAGAATCGATGGAGGTTTTGCCCCGCTGCTTTGGTAGATAATAAGCCTCCAGCAGATGTCCTCGCTCCCTTGGTGGGAGGTCTCACCACCTGCTGGGTTTCCACAGAGGAGCTGGCCCTAAATCCTCCCAGGTCATCTAGGCCAAGTGGCCCGGTTACAGCTCTTTCCAGGAGACCATTCAGTGAGGAAGCTGAACAGTTCATGAAGCGACCCGTTGGACTTTCAGAAAGTTCCAGTTGTTAAAAAATTGTTAATCAGCTGGGCGTGGTGGTGCACGCTTGTAATCCCAGCATTTGGGAGGCTGAGACCGGAGGATCCGGGTTCGCCGCCAGCCTCAGCTACCTAGTGAGGCACTCTGCAACTTAGTGAGACTCGATTTCAAAATAAAGAATAAAAAAATAGGGCTGGGGGTGGAGCTCGGAGGTAGAATGCCCCTGAGTTCAATCCCCAGTACCGCAAAAAAAAAAAAAAAAAAAAAAATTGTTAATCAGCCGGGCATGGTGGCACACAGTTGTAATCCCAGCATTCGGGAGGCTGAGACAAGAGGATCTGGGTTCGCGGCCAGCCTCAGCTACCTAGGAGGCACTCCGCAACTTAGTGAGACCCTGTTTCAAAATAAAGAATAAAAAATAGGGCTGGGGTATAGCTCAGAGGTAGAATTCCCCTGAGTTCAATCCCCAGTACCGCAAAAAAAAAAAAAATTGTTAATCATACTAAGCTGAAGCTTCTCCACAATTTCCAAATTTGAGTAAACAAATATGCCAGATTTGAATTTTATTTGAGGTCAGATTACAGTTTGGCCAAAATTAATGTTATGTGCATGTTTTGCTTGTTTTTTGTTTGTTTTGTTGTTGTGGTGGTGGTGGTGGTGGTGGGGTGTGTGTGTGTGTGTGTGTGTGTGTGTCGCTAGGGATTGAACCCAGGGGCGTTCTACCTCCAAGCTACACCCTCAGATCGATTTTATTTTTTACTTGGAAACAGCCTCACTAAGTTGCTGAAGCTGGCCTGGAATGTGCGATCCTCCTGTCTCAGCCTCCCAAATACTGGGATTACAAGCATGCACCACCCTGCCTAGCTTGTTTTGTTGGTTAACTTGCTCATTGTTCTAAAATACTCAGAACTGAGGAAGATCGGAGGGGCAGGAATTGGCCAGGTCTAGGTCCACATGTGAGGTGCACTTACTATAGACACTTGTTTTCTCTCCAAGCGGGTAGTAGACCAGATCCTATTTTAAGTGCCTTTCATAATAAATCTTTAAGGCACCTCACAATGATCTTTCAGTTCTGTGCGTAATCTCCCACTTTTCTTAATAGATTTCAAAGTGGGTTGGAGCTGACTGGCTGTCACAGGTTACCCAGGCCACTGTCCAGGGCCCCTCAGTAAAGGGACAGCAGAACCAGGACTAGAACAGCAGATTCTAGGACACATCTGGGAGCCAGCTTCTGATTTCACAGGGTACTCTCCCCCCGCACAGAACGTGCACCTGCAGCAGAGCACGCCCACATTGCAGGAGATGGCCCAGAGCCCCTGTGTGTTTGTGTTACTTAATCACGCAAAGTGGCTGTGACCAGCGTCCTAAGCTGGGGCAGGGCCTCGCAGCTCCCAGCATCCCCTTGGGAACTGGAATCTGCATGGAATGGTGCGCCAGCTCCTCCCTGGACCTGGGGGCACTTTGTAACCTTGTGGGTGGGAAGGTTCTCTCAGTGACGTGGTGTCACCATGTCTACTCATAGAGAAGTGGTTTCTTGTACCCCACCCACCACAAAAAGTAGCTGCCTGAACTGGTGTGGTGACACACGCCTGTGATCCCAGTACTCAGGAGGCTGAGACAGGATCACAAGTTCGTGGCCAGCCTCAGTAACTTAGCGAGAGCCTGTTTCAAAATAAAGAATAAAATAGGACTGGGGGTATAGAATATCCCTGGATTTAATTCTCAGCAGAGAAAAGAGGAGAGGAGAGGAGAAGAGAGAAGAGGAGAGGAGAGGAGAGGAGAGGGAATGAGAATGAACAGCTGCAGGGTTCGTGTGTGTGTGTGTGTGTGTGTGTGTGTGTGTGTGTGTGTGTGACTAAGGCTGGAACCCAGAGGTGATCTACCTCTGAGCTATACCCCAGTCCTATTTTTTTATTCTTTATTTTGAAACAGGGTCTCACTAAGTTGCAGGAGGCCTCACTAATCAGCTGAGGCTGGCCTCGAACCCGGATCCTCCGGTCTCAGCCTCCCAAGTACTGGGATTACAAGTGTGCACCACCACGCCCAGCTGGTTCTCTTCTTTTTAAGGCAGCTCTCCTTCCTTCCCCTCCTTCCTGTGTCCCTCCTCTACATTCCTCAGCTTTCCACCACCCAGACTGACTCTCCTCGAATTCCTTCTCCCTGCTTCCTAAGCTCAGGGACCTTGTCCTGAAGCCCCACTTTCCAATTCTTGTGCCAGGCGCTGCCCTCCCCAGGTATCTGCAGCGAGTACCACTGCCCTGTGTGGTTCCACGCAAGACACTGAAGCCTGTTCGCTTTTTTGTTTCTCAATGAGCCCAGGGACCTTTTATTTTATTTTATTTTATTTTATTTTATTTTTTTTTTTTTCGGTACTGGAGATTGAACTCAGGGGCATTCTACCTCCGAGCTATACCCCCAGCCCTATATTTTATTCTTTATTTTGAAACTGGGTCTCACTAAGTCGCAGAGTGCCTCACTAGGTAGCTGAGGCTGGCCTCGAACCCGGATCCTCCGGTCTCAGCCTCCCAAATGCTGGGATTACAAGTGTGCGCCACCACGCCCAGCCTCAGGGACTTTTTAAATTGAGATGCAATTCATATACTTTACAGTTCACCACTTAATGTGTACAATTCAGTGGGTGGGGGGGTATATTTTTTAAATTATGGTAAAATATAGAACATAAAATTGGCCATTTAACCATTTTAAGTGTACATTTCAGTAACATTATATTTGTACTGCTGTGCAACCATCACCATTATCTATTTCTAAAGCTTTTCTCTTATGCTACCCCAAAATTCTATTCCCATTAAGATTTAATTCCCTGTTTATCTCTGCCCCCACCCCAGCCTCTGGTTCTGGCTGTATGAATTTGAATATTCTAGCTAACTCATATGTAGACTCATACGATATTTGTTTCTGATTTATTTCACCGTGTTCAAGGTCAGTCCGTATGGGCTCCATTTGACCTTGTGACTCATTAGCATTGTATGGATATACCACATTCTGTGTGCCTGTTCATCTGCTGGTTTGGCTCTTGTGACTAACATTGCTGTGAGTGTTGGCATGCAAATCCCTGTTTGAGTTCCTGTGTTCAGCTCCTTCGAATACATGCTAGGGATGGAATTGCTGGTCATCGGGTAACTCTGTTTAGGTCTTTGAGGAGCCACGAGCATGGACTTTCTGTCTTTAAACTATTACAAGTGAGAAACATGGGTCTTTATTAATTAAAATTTATCTATTTTATCGAAGTTAATGGGAAGTGCTGTAAGTGTATGCAGCCAATTCATTTCTCACCTTCTTCTGAGTTCTCCACAATTATCATCGGTACGACTCATTTGACAGTTAATCATGGAAGGCTCAGTGACATCCATTATTCTCTTTAACTGGTTATTTTAAAGCTTTTACTGTTTAACTTGTCATGTTGTTATACAGTCTCCCACTGAGATTTTCATCTTCTCGAGGGCAGAGACGTGTGCTCTGTCTCTTCGTTCGGGTATTCCCTGTAGCACCCAGCCCAGATCTCCAGGGCTCCTGACTGATGACTTGTCGTGTCTTTCATATCAATCTTCCGGCTTATGCATAGAAGAGAAAAGAAGAGACTTTTCCAGCAAGTCCTCACCCCAGTGGAATTCTCTTTGCAAACTTGCTTCCACATATTAAGTGAGGTAGCAAAACTGATTACAATACAAGTTGAGCATCCCTTATCCAAAATGCTTAGGACCAGAAGTGCTTTGGATTTCAGATTCTTCTGGACTTTGGAATATTTGCATCTACATAAGGAGATATCTTGGAGCCAAGTGTAAACACACAATTCATTTGTGTTGCATAGACACTTTGTACACATGGCTTAAAGGTAATTTTATAGTTTTTAGTGTTTGGACGGCGACCTGTGACGTGAGATCAGCTGTGGGATTTTCCACCTGTGTCATATGGGCACTCAAAAAGTTTTGGATTGGGAGGGTGGTTCTTTAAAATTGTTATAGGAACATTATAATTGTATATAATAGTGAGATTCAAAATGAGACCCTCATACATGCACATAGCATACCAGACCTCCCCTTTGCCCCTCACCTTCCTCTCCTGATTCCCTGAGACTATTCTCTTGTTCTCTCTCCTATTTTCATGGGGTCCCTTTTCTTCCATTTTTCTCTCTGGCTTCCAAATATGAGAGAAAACATGACCCTTGACTTTCTGTGTCCGGCTTACCTCACTTGGTATGATGTTCTCCAGTTCTATCCACTTTCCTACAAATGACGTAATTTTGTTCTTCTTAATGGCTGAGTAAAACTCCATTGCGTCTATACATCACATTTGGATTTGGACTGCTTGGCTTATAGTAATAGTAGTTGCTTTTTTGTGTGCGCCTGATACTTGGGATTAAACTAGGGGCATTCAACCTTTGAGCTACACCCTGAGCCCTATTGTATTTTTTATTTTGAAACAAGTCTCACTAAGTTGCTAAGGACCTCACTAAGTTGTTGAGCCTGGAACCTGTGTTTCTCCTAACTCAGCCTTCCAAGTACTGAGACTACAGGTGTGCGCCACCATGCCCAGCTAATAGCTGCTGATTTTTATGGGATACTTAACCATACCACGTGCAGTATTCAGAGCACTTTACTTGTATTTTCTCACTTAGTTCCCAGAACAAACCTGTGACATTGGTACTGTCATTACCCACATTTTACTGACAAGGCAGCTGAAGCCCTGAGAGGTTGAACAGCTCCCCAAGGCCTTGTCACCAGCACAGGCTGAAGTTAGACTTCTGCCTGGAGGCCCCTGTTCGGACCCGCAGACCCCGTTAGGAACCTTCTGCCCTGAGCCAGAGGACAGCAGGTACAGCCTCGGGAGAAGTTGTCTAGACCAGACATCGGGAGTGCTGGGTGTCGGGAGCAGGGTTCAGGCCCTCCATGGCCCTCCAGCCCCTCCAGCTTCTAGATCAATTACTTCTGCCTGGTTGCCCCGGGGTCCTTGAGTGTGCCCTCAAGGGGGTCACGGCGAATCTATTAAACTCTACAAATAACGGCTTCTTTCATCAAATTAGTTGGAAATTGGCCAGCTTACTTCGGCAATTGTTATTTCTGAAAAGTAAAAGATCGATGTACCAAATTAGAACTTCCATTTTTGAAACTTTGCACAGTAAGCAATAAATCCCATATCCTTCACCCCAGCAGCCTCTGCCTAAGCTGGGAGGCAGACAGGATTGATTTCCAAGTAACCACACTAACGTAAGTATCTCTAAAAAAGCAGGTGCTGCCCATAAGCCATCCTAAGCCGTTCCCCCCTGTCATCCGGTGAAGTTCCAGATAGAAGATGACAAGCAGGGCTCTCACACGTGACGTCAGCACCAGGCCTGACGTGTCGCCATCTCCTCCCTGACTTTGGCCGGGGCCTTGGGAAAGCTGCAGGGCCACCTCCCCTCAGAGCCAGCTCCGGGGGGCCCTGGGCGGCCTGTGTATCCAAATGGCCCCACCTCCCTTTCTCAGTGTGTCTCACCGTGGTATTTGGGTGTGTGGGGCTGGCAGCCTCAGAGCCTCACGTAGCTTCCGTCCTCCAGCTGCACCCCAGTTACGTGGACGTTTGGGCCCTGCTGTTCCTCTCTGCGGCATCTCACCAGCCCCGAGCCTAAGCTGATGAGCCTTTCCCTCCCTCCCGACACCCGGACTCTCCCCGCAGCCTGGTTCTTGCAGGCTCCCTCTCCTCGCTCAGGTGTCCCATTCTGGTGGTCCAGGGGGGGCTTCCACACAGCTCTGCTGAGTCCGCTCACTGCAGCTTCAAGGAGCACCCGTGATCCCCAGCAGCAGCCCTCCCTCCTGTCCTCACATGCGTTAGCGGGGCGACACTTGGGGCCCGGCTGCCCTCCACTGGCCCGGGCATGGCGGGGTCTCCCCTCCCGGCCTCCTCCCAGCTC
The DNA here is from genome assembly GCA_004027655.1 of Graphiurus murinus. Classification (NCBI taxonomy): domain Eukaryota; kingdom Metazoa; phylum Chordata; class Mammalia; order Rodentia; family Gliridae; genus Graphiurus; species Graphiurus murinus. The sequence continues at coordinate 31,314 of PVLC010009584.1, read as the reverse complement.
TCACGCCCCCCCTTCTCTTTCACAGCACTGTCTCCAAGCAAAGGAAGAACGTCATCAGCTGCGTCACGGTCCACGACTCGCCCTACTCCGACTCCTCCAGCAACACCAGCCCCTACTCCATACAGCAGCGCACTGGGCCCAACGGCACCAACGCCTTCGACACCAAGGGCGGCCTGGACACTCACTGCCCCGGCAACCCCCGCACCATCATCGTGCCCCCCCTGAAGACCCAGGCCAGCGAGGTGCTGGTGGAATGTGACAGCCTGGGGCCAGGTAACTCAGGATGGGGCAGGGCAGGCGAGGGACATCTCTCTGGAGGTTGCTTTTCTTGTTTTCTGCTGCTAGAAGTGTGAGCACTAGTAAAATTGAACGTGCCCAACAACTGCAGATGATCCTTACCTGGAAATTTGTGCAAGTAGCCACAGTGGGCGTTTGCGTCACATCACATTGTATAAGTAGTATTTTCCTTTTTTATTTTTTATTTATTTATTTATTTATTTTTGCAGTACTGGGGATTGAACTCAGGGGCATTCTACCTCCGAGCTATACCCCCAGCCCTATTTTTTATTCTTTTTTTTGAAACAGGGTCTCACTAAGTTGCGGAGTGCCTCACTAGGTAGCTGAGGCTGGCGGCGAACCTGGATCCTCCTGTCTCAGCCTCCCAAATGCTGGGATTACAAGTGTGCGCCACCACGCCCGGCTTTTCCTTTTTTATTCTGTAGCCAACACCTGGCTGCCTGCTTGGTGGCTGTACATCCACATGGTTGATATGGAGGAAGTAAAAGCCTCCCAGGCCAGTATCCTCTATTGGAATGAGACTTAGTTGGGGAGTTTCTGGTTAGTGTCAAGCATCACCCCCTGCCAGGAGGCCCCCTCTGGTAGATCCTGTGACCCCTGTAGGAAGCTCCTCCTCCAAGTCTTGCTGGTGAGGGTCAGCTAGGCTCCTCTGAGCCCCTCCTCAGAACTCCCACTGGGTATGTTTCTTTTGATTTTTATTAAAAGAACCACTATCCCAGCCAAGCATGATGGCACATGCCTATAATTCCAGGACTTAGGAGGCTGAGACAGGAAGATCACAGGTTCAAGGCCAGCTTTGACAACTTAGCAAGATCCTGTTTCAAAATAAAAAAATGAAAGCCAGGCATCATGGCTCATGGCTGTAATCTCTGAATTTGGGAGACTGAAACAGGGGGATTGCAGGTTCCAAACCAGGCTCAGCAACTTAGCAGGTCCCTGTTTCAAAAACAAAAAGTAAAGTAAAAAAGGGCTGGAAGTGTGGCTTGGGTTCAGTCTCCACTACCAAAATAATAATAAAAAATAAAAAGGGCTGGGGGTATAGCTCAGTGACAGAATGCCTCTGGGCTCAATCCCCAGTACCACAAAAAAAAAAAAAAAAAAAAAAAAAAAAAAAAGGAAGGGAGAGAAAGGAAAGAGAGAAAGAGAATGAGACAAAGAAAAAACTACCATGCCTTGAAGGCTCTTCCTGAAAATTGAGCCGAGCACACAGCCTGGGAACTTAACTTCCCAGATAAGTTAGCAGCTCACCGTGGATTTGTTTAGTGGCATCTATTGAGTGTTTCCCTTGCTGTGGAAGAATTTGGGGACTGAACTAAAAGAAATGCGCATGTTCTGCCCTCAGCCAGGCTGCACCTTCACGAGGGCGCTGTTTGCCAGGGAAGGAACACAGACTGCCCTGGCTCGTTCAGCTGTGAGAAGCTGTCATTCCGCAGAGGGTCCTCCTGTCTGTCACCTGAGGGGAACTCGGGTGGTCACCCGTGCCGAGGGTTCGGCTTGGGGTCCAGAGTGGGGACTCTTCAGCCCAGGGCCCCAGGCCAGCGTGCAGATGTGGTCAGTGTCCTAGGACACCCTCCCAGAGCTTCCCAAAAAGCCCAAAGGTTGCAGAACCAGAAGGAGCTGGGCAGTCACCCGGCTGAGGAAAGGAGAGAAACTGGTGGCCCACAGGGGCACTGGGTCCACCAAACCCCTCCCTACCCCCGCTTCTGGGGGCCTTCGAGGGTCTACCAGTGCGGCTTCAGCACCGTGTCTCAGGGCCTGATCCTCAAATGCAGGTCTGCTCCACCCCGGACTACTGGGAAGCTTAACATACCAATTCCCGGGCGCCCTCCCAAAGACTCTGATGCAGGTAGCTGGGGGGCCTGGGTGGCGGTGCACACCCGCCCTGGGAGGCCTCTGGTTGGGGCCCCACCTCCCCCCTGTGCGGCAGCTCTGGTGGGAAGGGGGCTCCTGCCTTCAGAGCATGCCTCCTTCGCCTGTCCCCAGGTTTCCGGTTCCCCTTTGCCCTTCTTCTGAGGCTGAGACCTTTGAAGTCCCACTTCCCTCTCCACCAACAGTTAACCAGCTGTCTCTTGCCTGGCCCCATCTGCAAGCTTCTCATCTCTGACTTCAATTCTGTCATCCCGGGTTTTGTCATAGAACCCGTCCAGTCCAGTTCAGTCAAGGGCCTGATCTGCATTTTGCAGTTTTGGTATTTACCCTCCACCCCAAGAATGACCAGGTTCACCCACTTCGCACCAGCTACCAGGGGATCCCTGGCTGAGACAGGGGTAGGCTTGATTTTGCCTAAGGCGCTCAGACCCCAACATAGAGAGTGTGAGTGCTTGTTGCCAGCCAGCATGAGATGCAGACCTGACTCTGCACACCCTGCCCTGCCCCCGGCCCCTCGTCATGTGGACACTTTACGAGGTTCTTCTCTTGATCGCCCCAACCGTCCCTTCCCCAAATGCAGATGTTTCGGATCAGGGGAGTCTTTGGGCGGATCTCTGGATCCCCTGCACCGAGGCCTCTTTCACGTTAACTGGCAGTTATTTCATCTAGATAGACAAAGCTTCTGGAGAGCCTTTGATTGGCTTCTAGAGAGATGCCAAGAGGCTGGCGGGCAGCAGCGCTCTCTCTCCACCCTACCACGTCCTTACCTGTGCCTCGCACACGCACGGCCCGCCTGCTGGGAGCTGGCATTCCCAGATAGCTCAGCAGCCGAAACTGGCAAAAACAAGTCGTGTCATAGAAATCTCCCTGCACTACTCATCTCATCCAGTTTTTTCCTCTAGGACATGTAGTCCCATCTTGTGAGGCTTGGCTCGCTGTTTCCTGCCCTGTCACTGTGTGGCTATCTCAGCTGAGACAACTCCCCCCACCCCCCACGGGTCACCGGAGACCTGCCAGAATTGCCTTCCTCCTGTCTCAGATGCTTCCTATTCCGTTCAGTGTCACAAGATAGTAATTCTGAGTGCAGCAAGGTTTACAGAAAATAGAAATCACAGAAACACACCTGCCCTCTACAGAAAGTCAAAGTGGCAAAAGTATTTGAGTCACATTCCAGAAACTTAATGAAGAAAGACAGATCGCTGAATACAAGACCCTGTGCCTCAAGTGCTGGGACGCAGGGGGACACTCGGTGGCAGCGAGGGAACGAAGCTCCCTCCTCTCTTACGATGCGCCCTTTCAATGGACCAAGCCACCCAGGGCCTGTGCTTGCACACCTGACATCTGTCCCACCCAGCAGGAACACGTGTCCCGGGAAGCCCCAGCCCAGGCCAGTGCACCCTTCCTCACCATCTGCCTGGCTTTGCATCTCGAAGGTGTTTTCTCCTCAATTCCTTGCTCTTTAAAAGCTCTTAAAGGATAGCAGCGCAAAACCTGTCACTGTGATTTCTAAGCCACACAACTCAGTCTGCAGGATTCTTCTACTCTTGCTGGAGTCTGAGCTAAAGAGCGCAGAGAGGGTGTCTGGAACCTTCTCCCTGCCGCACTGCCTCGGCTCCATAGGGAGGCCCAGGGTCTCCTCATGGGGTATGGCTGCCTGCGGCCTTTGCTGCTGTTGGCCCTGTGCTTGTGTTGATGACGTGGCTTCTGGGTGTGTTTCTTTGGGATTCCACACGGGTGTTTATTCAGGCTGTTGGCATGTTGGCCAGCCCCTCCCGTGGAAGAGCTGAGGTGCGGAGACCTCAGGCGACTGGCAGAGCTTCTCTCTTCCTTTGATCAGGGCACGATCAATCAGGGGTGAAAGGTCTCAGGGCCCACACCGTCCAGCGGGACTCCCCCAGGCTGGGATGAGGGCAGATCGCCTCTGCCTAGCTTCGGAGTTTTCCATATCAGCCCCATGAACTCTTGGCTGCCACCTTCCCCCGATGGACAGTTAAGGCCTGCCCAGACCTGCTCAGCACCCTCCCCTGCCAGCCATCGGCTCCTTCACCTGGCCCCTCCCAGGGAGGCACACTGGCACTGTGCCTGGCCTATAACAGGACAGCCCGAGTTAAGACAGCCAGGTTCTGAGGAGGCTCCGGAGCATCAGGAACTATCCTGCCTGGGCTACAGCCGCCTCACTCCTAGAGCCCCTGGCTGCCCGGGGTGTGGTCTACCAGCCGGCAGCAGCACCCAGAGCTTGCTAGAATGCAGACTCTCCCACCCACCCGGAGCTGCGGGTCCAGTGTTGCATTTGCTGGGGTGTGGCGCCGCCTGCTGGCCAAGTGGAGTCCCTGTGTCTTTGCACAGCCTCCTTGTCAGCGGTGGGGAGAGGGTGGTAGGGTTTGGCCTTTCAGCTCCCAGGGCTGTTCCTAAGTGAAGTGGTCACATCCTGACTCCCTCATCTTGGCTGTTCATTAGGTCCCCCCACAGGCACGATCAGGTCTGATCCTCATCGTCACTCAGGAGGCAACCCAGCAGGGATCCTTCCACCCTCCCCCTCCCCGGGAGGGCCAGCAGGAGGCCTGGCCTTCAGCTCACCTCGCCTCCCCTAAACCTTTTCTGTTTGCCCGGTCCCTCTTGTTTATGACCCTGGCTCCCCTCCCAGCCCAGCTGCCACTCCACAGTCAAGGCCAGATGCTGCTGGCCGGGGGCGGAGGCTGACTTGTGCCCCGCCAGCCCTGCTCAGCGGTGCGTCCTTCCTGGACGGCCACTGTGACCTGCGGGGGCAGCGAGCGGCTCCCGGGCAGCCGAGGACCTGCTGCTGACCTCTGACCTGTCCTTCCTCCCGCCACAGTCAGTACCAGTCACCATTCATCCTCCTACAAGTCCAAGTCCTCCAGCAACGTGACCTCCACCAGCGGCCACTCTTCAGGGAGCTCGTCGGGAGCCATCGCCTACCGGCAGCAGCGGCCAGGCCCCCATTTCCAGCAACAACAGCCCCTCAATCTCAGCCAGGTGAGCCCCGCTGGTGACCACCTCCAGTCCTCGTCCCTCGGCTGCAGAGGGTCAGGTGGCAGACCCTCACCCACTTCCCAGGGCGCAGCGCCCCCAGCCTGTGCAGGATGCCCGAGCAACCTTGGGGCGTCTCCCCACCCTGGCTCATGCTTGGAGGAGCCAGCATTCGTGTCCACAAAGAGCTGGCCCACCTCGGTGACTTGTCTGATGTGACAGCACTTAGTGACGTGGTGCCATGGGAGGCCCAGGCCTTCACCCGGCAGGGCAGATGGGTATCCTGCCCAGCAGCCCGGGTCACCAGGGACAGCCCTGCAGATATGGAGACCTCGCACCAAGACCCCAGACCAAGGGAAGGCGTGTCCTGGGATTTGCAAGTGTGCCCTGGAGGCTTAAGTTCTCCAGATGAATGAAGGCTATTTGCTTAGACTGATAGAATTTCAGAGAGCGCTGTTTCTGATAGGCTGTGATTTCAGAGAACAAGTTTTCACGGCGAGTAAGAAAGCAGTCCCCACTCACGAGTCCCTTGGACTCTCTACAGCTGCAGCTGTCCTGCCGCCTTGGCTCCGGCTTTCTCCATGTGTTTGCACAGCCAGGCGAATGCAGGCCAGCATCCTTTCTTAGTCCTAGCTAACTGAATCTCAACACACAAAGGGATGCATCTGCTGTCACTCCTGTTCCCCTTCTCCTCCTCTCCCTCCTCCCTGCTGTGTCCCCCTCCTCCCCTCTAATGCAGGCTGCTTCTCTTCCACAGGCCCAGCAGCACATGGCCGCGGACCGCTCCGGGAGCCACCGACGGCAGCAGGCCTACATCACCCCCACTATGGCTCAGGCTCCGTACACCTTCCCGCACAACAGCCCTAGCCACGGCACGGTCCACCCCCACCTGGCCGCCGCCCACCTGCCCACCCAGCCCCACCTGTACACCTACACGGCGCCCGCCGCCCTGGGCTCCACTGGCACTGTGGCCCACCTGGTGGCCTCCCAAGGCTCGGCTCGCCACACCGTGCAGCACACTGCCTACCCGGCCAGCATCGTCCACCAGGTCCCTGTGAGCATGGGCCCCCGGGTCCTGCCCTCGCCCACCATCCACCCGAGTCAGTACCCGGCCCAGTTCGCCCACCAGACGTACATCAGCGCCTCGCCAGCCTCCACGGTCTACACTGGATACCCCCTGAGCCCCGCCAAGGTCAACCAGTACCCTTACATATAACCACTGGGGCGCGGGCGGAGGGAGGCAGCTCCCGGGACCTGGGGCAGGGGAGCCGGCTTTTTATACTGACGGTGCCACACACAAACAATGCAAACGGGGCAGGGGTGGGGGCAGGGGGCAGGGACGGGACGGGACGCAAACGAAACTTGAACAAGGAAGTGGGAGGATGTAGAGCAGAGAAGAGAACGTTTTAAAAGGAAGGGATTGAGGTGGGGGAAATCTATGCTTTTTATTTTAAAAAAGAAAAAGAAAAAAAAAGAAAAAGAAAACGTCAGTAACAAAAAGAAAAAAAAAAAAAAGACAAGAAAAACACCACAGCTCACGAACCCATTCTGCACCAAACTGGAAAGGAGAAGAAGAAAGAGAGCCACAGGAAGATTCCAGGAGTGAGGGGCCCCAGTTTTTGAAGAACTTTATCTATGAACTTTTCAAAGATTATTTTCATACGGCAGCAAGTGACGCTGAAGAATTTGCTGTCAGGGACACCTGATACGGAAATCCAATAGATTTTTAATTAATTAAACATAAGGATTAGAGATTTTTCCAGAACTCTGAAGGGTCAACACCCCTCCGTGGCGTCAGGCCCTGGCTGGGGAGGCAGAGGTGTGGGGCTGGGCGGGGCGCGGTGAAGCCGGGCTCAGCCGGGCTGCCGACTACTCCCTGGGAGAGGGCCGGGTTCTCTCTTTCTGAGCACTCTGGATAAATCCCTAAGCGATGATATTCCTCAGATGTCATTAATAATGTGTGTTGCAGACTTCAGTTTTTTTTTCTTTTCTTTTCTTTTCTGAAGCTTTCTTTTCTCTTTGAACCCAGCCCTCACCACAGCGTAGGGCTAGCGGTCCTCCAGGACACCTTAGTAGAATGTAGCACCCTACGCCTCTGTTTTCTACGTTGTGTTCAACTCCAGTGATACCAATAGACTATTCCTATGTCATTGCACAAAGAAGTGATATAACATAGGCTTGTAACCAATGTGGTGGTCCAGGTGAGCGTGCGCGAGCGGGCGGGTGTGATCGCGGACGCCACCTCCCCGTGTGTCCCCGGGCACCGCCGTCACAGCCCTTGCAGTCTTGATTTTACATCATTCCCTCCTAGTGCCTTACCGAACGACAGACGCGGTGTAAGGGTTACTTCCACTGGTACTCCAAGAAACCCGCCAAGGCTGCCCAGGCTTGACCCCAGGCTCAGCTCTCCTGTTGTAATACTCGGGTCTTTCCCTTTTAACTTTTTGAAAATTTACTTTTCATGCCCGATGTCTTTCTGGGGCTGTCTGAGCGCAGAAGGCTGGCAAGGGAGCTGGCAGGGCCACACAGAGCTGCACAGTGGGCGAGCTCCGCCGGCGACGGGGTGTTGAGTTTTACCTGGGAGCAACCCCCACCCCTCACCCTCACCCTGCTCTGCCCTGGGCGGGACTAGAGGTTTTAGGAATGTCAGCTTTGCCAGGCAGCAGCCTCCAAGCCCAGCACCACCCTCCTGGGGCCATCTGTAGGAGGCCACCCCAGGAGGTGGGCACCCACCCCGGCCGCACCCTCCAGCCCTTCCTCCTTCTCTCCCTCCCAGGAGAAACCTGGTGTGCTCAGGCCCACCCATGCTTCTCTCTCTGCAGGCGCCAGGGGCTGAGTTTCCTCTCCCAGTTGCACCAGATCCCTCCCTCTGTAGACACCCGCCAACCTGTCTGCGGAATTCTTTCCTTGGGTTGCCCGGGTCTGCCCAAGATATGATCCTGGTCTCGGTGTTCCAGGGGCCTGGTGGACAGAAAGTTGGAGGGACGCCACTAAGGGTGGCCAGGGGTCCTGCACGGCACTTGCAAACTCACTCTCACAGACGATTAAGTCTCCAAAGAAATCTGCCCTGTGCCCTCTTTGCACCTTTGATCCATTCTGGAAGTTTTCTCAGGCTTTGAACGCTGCGGCAGGCGGGGAGTTCTATGTTGGTAGGAGCAGCTCTGGAGCAAGTGGACACTGGAGACGCTGCCTGGTCGCAGGTGGGGCTTGAAAGAGTGGCTCTGATGGCTTGGTCCTGACACGGGGTCCTTGACCAAGCCCTCAGCCAAGTTCCCAGGTGCCAAGAGCTCTTCTGGGTCAACAGCCCGGCCTCCTCCCTGCCGGGACCTCCTCCCTGAAGGCCTGAGCCATCGACTGTGAAAGAGGTATTCCTAGTCAAATCCGCCCTCGCTCAGTAACCAAGCCGGCACTTAGCGCTTAGCTGTGAAAGAACTCTGGAAACTTCCCTTCCCCAACCAGAAATTCTTATAAAGGATATAGGTCTCCAACTGGAAAAGGCTTAGTGCAGACCTTGGGCCAGAAGGAAGGACACGGAACCTGTGCAAGGCCAGGCATGCTCGGATGGTGCCACCAAGAACCCGCTGGAAGCAGGGCGGCCACAGGTCTGCCGTAGGGAGTTGCTCTCCTTGGGGGCTGAGATCAGTACTGGCTTCAGCCAGAGCTGGGGAGGTGCCTGTCATTTCAGAGAGGGTGAAAGGAGCAGAACCTTCCCAGGATACCTGTGCCAGCGCCTCGCAGAGCCGCACTAGCCTGGAAAACCCTGGCCCTCACAGACTTTGGCAGCCAGATGGCAGCAATACCCCATCAGATCTTCTACCAAGTGACAAGGTATCTAGTCTTAGCTGCAAATGAGCCTCAGTTTGCCTTACTGGGTAGCGCCCTGGACTCCCCAGCACAGCCCAGTTCCAGCCCTTTCTCCGTCTGATCTTTTAGGGGGAAGAAAAGACGACTTCAAACGTTCTTTCCATTTCTTTTTGTCTGCTGACGTCGCAGCTTCTTAATCTCACTTGACAGTTCCTTTCCTTTTCTCCTTCCACATCAGGAATGAAAGTTCCATGCTGCTCATAAAGTTAATATTATTATACTGATTATTTTTGTTACTGCCATTGTAATTATGATCGTTCTCATCGTGTTGCTATTTTAGTCAGGGTTTTAAATGCACATTTATTCCAAGTATCTTTTGTGTTTTCTCTTTAATATTTAAACGTATTATACCTGTGAGCAGGAGTAGACTGGAGGGACAGAGAGATGTCCAATTTTGTCAGACAGGGAAAAAAAAAAAAAAAAAGGAAAGACCCAGGAATTAGGAAAATCATTTCCGTCATCTCTATTCCACAAAGAGCCGTCAGGGAGGATCCACCCCAGAACAGACAGAAAAATCCAGGCCTTTGTCTCCGCACAGCCCAGCGGGGGCTCTGGACAACAGTGGCCGCCAGCCAGGCTGTGCTTTTCTAGATTCCTGGTGGTCACCGCGGAGGCAGCTCCTGATGAACTACCCGGCCCTTAGCTTCTCCCCGTGCTCCCCATGTGCGTCGGGAATCTCTAGCTACACTCGTCCTGCCTCACATCCGATACTTAAGCAAATAAAACCCCTCTTCCCAGAGCGGTCCAGCCCCTTTGCAAAGCATTTGCCCTTTAGCCATTGGCACTCCCAGTGTATGGCTTATATCCTTCCACACAGAGACGGTTGTCCCCTCTGGGAAGCTACCAGTCTAATAAGCTGCAGTAAGTGTGATAGGCAACTGGTACCTCCCGCAGGGACACGTCAGCCCCACTTCTCCCCTCCCACTCAGTAACCACCCTCCCTACCTCTTCTGGCTGCCCCTTCCCCCAGATATGTCCTCCCAACACACAAGTCCAGAGAGCTAAAAGAAAAAGAAAAAAAAAAAAAGCAGAATGGAAAGGAAGCTCAGATAATGCAGGCCATGTCTCCTCCAAAGTCATTGGCAAGTGGCGGGGCCCAGTGGCACCTCGGAGCCATCCCGCTGGGTTCTTGCTGTGCCCAGGGCCCTGTGCTGTGGGTGATGGGTGCCCACATTCTGCCCACCTAACCCGGAAGCTACCAGGCCCCCGATGAAGAAAGGGGTGGAGTGGACGGACACTCTGCAAGTACCTGTGTCTGCCCCTAGTCCCCACCCAATGTCCTCTGTCCCGAGCACAAGACCCCAGCACGCCCTTTGCATCCTTGCCAAGCCCCCCAGAGTACCCCAGCACTGACCCCCCCTTGGCAGAGAGTCTGAACAAAAGGCCGCTGCTGTCCCTGTGCCCCCAGCCCCCGCCAGTGCATCGTCTAGTCCTGGCTTGGCACCGTCCCTCTTTAGGGCAGGAATGTGGCTTGGAGGGAGGGCAGGATGGAGAAGGACCAGTCACAGAGAAACCTCTAATCAGAGCCTCACAAACCTCAGTTGACCTGCTTCTCGACAGGTCCTTAACTGACCGTCCGGGCGATGGCAGCCACGTCTCTCTCTGCTTAGTGCCTCTAGTGATGTCTCCAAGGCGAGGGTGTGCGCATCCGGTGTCGGTGCCACTTGAGACTGTGACGTGGAGTGGGTGGTCAGGAAACTCAGAGGAAGAAGGGTGGGCACGAGAGCCATTTGTCTGGTCCCCCTCGCCCTGGGGGACTCACCCTGCCCCTGCGCCATGGTACGATGGGAGGTTGGGGAGGGGAGCCAGCTGCAGGGGTGATTTCCTGGACAAGGTCTTGGGAGTGGCAGACACTCTTGAACAAGCTCATGGAGGATTCGGGTGGTGTGTGTGCGTGCGTGTGTGTGAGTGAGCGGAGCGGGGAGGTGAGGAGGCTTAAGGAAGTCTTACTTGATGGTTCATGGTGGCGAGAGGGACGTGGGTCGCAAACTCCCTGGCTCTTGCCCCAAGTGTTTGTGGCCTGGCTGGGGACAGGGGGAGGGCGTGGGGCAGTTGCTCCTGCGGGCCTGCCCAGTAGCTGCTAGGACAGAAAACAGAAAGAAGAAAATAGCTCGGTGCCCTCAACTAGCAGGACTCAATGGCGAGGTGCGGGCTCCACCTGCAGGCCCGGGGGCAGTGGCACCGTCTTGCCAGGGTACATCCCACCCAGGGATTCACAGGCTTCTCTGCCCGTTTGTGTCTTTCCTTTCCGATGTGTTTTGCAGAGGTCCGAAGGGGAAGCCTCAAAATGGAGCAGGCTAGAGATGTCCTTACCAAATTGGAAAGGAAGGTGAAACTGTTTCTGTAGCCAAAGAACCCTTCTCAAAGACACCTCCCGAAATGGACAAGATGGCGCTCCTCTCTTTGCTTTCTGAGCAATAATGACATCATGAGTGATGTAATTCTATCTGTCTTTCTCTTTCTTCTCTATCCTGCTTTTTTTTTTTTTTTTTAATTGCATTTATTTCAAAACTGCACTCGTCTTTTAAGAGGAGTTGAGTAGGATCCCTAAGCTCCTGTGCGTGGGCCCAGCTCACATCAGTGCAGCGACCCAGCAAGCAGACCTGGGGCAGGCCTCCTGCCTCCCGGGGCTCAGGCGGCTGCACATTCCCGCTTTAGGACTTCTAAACTCCTTAGACTGGACAGTCAGATCTCAGGCCACTAGAGAGAAGATGGCAAAACGGAATTTCAATGCGCTGTGACTCGTGGAAGGACCCTTTCTAGTGGAGGTTTCTCACGTCTCTGGGGCAGCTTCTGAAAGTTCCAGCAAGAGCTAGCTCCAGGCCGACCCTGCCCTTTAGACTCAGTGAGAGATTACAGAGAAGTGACCCCAGGAGGCACCCTGTCACAGAACCCCACCACAGCGGGGGCTCCCACAAGCCTTTGAGAGTCCCTCATCCCAGACCCCCCACAGTAGAACATTATACACGAGGCCTCTGTTCAAACTAGCAATATCTCTTGGATAAGGACTAGCCAGCATCTGCTGAGCGCTTTCAATACTCCAGGCCCCCTGCCAAGCCCCTCGTGAGCGCCTTCTCGCCATCTCAGCTACCCGCCTTCAGGAAGAGACACCCCCCCACCCACACATACACACACACATACAGATGAGGAAGACATGGTTCTGAGCAGCTGGCATGTGTTAAAGGAAAGAAAATACACTGGTGGTCCAGAATCTCCAGGTTTCCAGTCGATTTTTTGTTAATTGGGCCTTTCTTGAAATATGATGTGGATTCACCATTTTAATTCACGGCAATTGATTGGCCTCCTATTTCTGATGAACCATTTAATGGTACCCCCTGTGTGCCAAACACTGTGCTAAGGCTTGCTTGCTTCCGGCTTGTCTCACGTGGTCTTCACACTAACCCGCTGAGATCCGCAGGATCTGTCTCTTTACAGAGGAGGTGTCCAGCCTGCAAAACTTAAGACCTACCCAGGGCCAGCCAGCTAGTAAGAGGGAGGAGCCAGGGCTGGAACCTGGGTCTGCCCAGCTCCAGAACCGAGTCCACAGCCACCGGCCGTGTCTCCTGTGTGTATGCTGCAAAGAGACCTTCCAGGAATGTCACCCTGTGCCATCTCCTCACCGTGGGACTCAGTAGGTCCGTGCAAAGAGGGAGTTCCCAATTGCAGGCAGGCAGAAGGGCAGAATCAGATTGACTTTTAAGAAAAATCTCTGGGGAGTTTCTTTGGATTCCTAGAATTCCTTTTAGCTTTCTTTCCAGCGCACCAACTAGCTTTAGTAATGCTGCTGTAACAAGCTCTTATGAGAGTGAAGGAAAAAAAAAAAAGTGTTCTTTTCTTCTTTTAAAAAAATAATAATTTTTCTTGCTTATAGTTAATTCTAGAAAGGCAATACTAAAGGTATATATTTTTTTCAAAATGCTATTTTTTACTGCACTTGATAAATATCATGACAGCTCTGATCTCTGTAATAGATCCACTCTTCAGCTCTGGGCAGAACCAGATGCAGGGTTCACACCAAATGTGTAAATACCGTGTGTGGGTCTGGTGTCCGGGATTTTTTTTTTTTTTTCTGTAAAAAATGAAGAAAAACAAGGTGAGTTTTAGAAAGAGGAACAAAATTCAGTTTTCTTTCAAGAGAGACACCCTTCTTGCAATGGAAAGCAATGATTGTATAAACTGAAGGAAACTAAACAACTTTCAGGAATTAAGGAAGAAGTGTCTCTGGCCCTGGTATGAGATTCATGGTGATACACGTGTGCTTTCACTTTGGCTGAAAGGTGGCAATAGAGATGCTTTAGGACTCGGTTTTTAATTTTCTAAAGGAAGTTATCGTGTGCTATGAAGTATCTGCTCGGTTGTATGGGGTGGGTTTCTCATTTCTTTTTTCTTTTCTTTTTTTTTTTTCGTTTTAAAAACTTCTTCGTTGACTGGCTCCAGGCTTGTTTGCCTAAATTCTTAGGTAGTTTACACAAGTTCTAGACTATTTTAGAACTTTAACTCCATTGGAAGCAAACCCAACTGGTCAGAATCAGAGATCCTGGTTGGTGTCGATAGGTGTTCTAGAATTCTAACAGAACGCCTAAAGACTTTTTTAGAAGGTTTTAGATACATTATCTTACACAAACTGTGATCTACTGGCAATAATTACCTCAAATGTGGGCATTCATCCTGGTTTTAGCCTTTTTTGAAATTATGTAGCCAGCTTGATCTTGGGATTTAAATGCCTATGAATTCTATGTGGGCTGAAAGTAAATTCTGAAAATACTCATCTTCACAAGGAAAACTAAACCAAGGAAGAGAAGATTCTTTGTTATGATCAAACCTGTTCAAATGCACATGTGGGGCATATTTTTAGCTACTGTAAAATGCTATTAGCTTTCCAAGATATCAAAAGCGTCTCATTTCAAACGAGGAAACGAAATCATTGACTGTGGATACTTAAGCATATCTCTGGCTACGTTTTATAGTTCAAGTGTTTTATAGTTTACATTTAAACTGGTACTTTTTCAAGTCAGTTCTGTTTATAACTGCCATCTTCAAACCCCAGCGATGGACTGCCTCTGTGGTTGGAGGCGCGTCTCCCAAGGCAGATGTGTTCTACCGACACTGTGGTGTCGCCCAATACCTGCGTTTCCCGCCGTGATGCTGGTTTCCAAGGGAACTTGAGAGAATGTGGGAGGAAGTCTAGATGGAGCGGGAGGGGGTGAGGCCGGGGCTGGGCTGGATGCGGGCTCTCTCATGCCGGGTATCCACACTCAAGTTCAAGGCCTTCTCTTTGACATCCGGGAAGAGGCAGTGAGAACTGATCCCTGGTTCGCTGATTTTTGTCCTGATTTGAATATTTAACTTCCTAGAGATGCACTCACTTCCGCTCACTAGGCCGTAGGAGACACTGGGATTCAGGCGGCCCTGAAGGTACAGCTGCTAAATTTCTGGGCCCCTAGCGATATTTCTATCAATATTTTGCGAAGGAGAACCATACGCCCCTGTGCCATGTCCATTGGCTGGGTTTTCCATGTATCTGCTGTCTCGTATCCATTTTCTCCTTTAAAACCAAGTCATTGTAGAAGGACCTGTGCACTTTGTACCGTTGTCGCGCTGAGCTGTGAAGACCGGCTGGTGGAAGGGGGCCTTCGGTTCTGTTCAGAGCCTGGACTGTGGAGCCGAAGGAGCTGGGGAGCGAACGACAGCTCAGGATGTCCCCCTGAGACCCGGTGTGCGCGGAGAGGGCGCCAGTAAGGAAGAGAGAGACTTGAGCGAGGCAGGCGCAGACCCGGGAGGCGCCCGCTCCCCCGAGTCTTCTGTGGTTTGTTTTCTCTTGTGCCACCGCCAACCTGTGGAGGGCGTGCTGTGACCTGAGATGCCTCCAGCAAGCGAGACCCCAAAATCACAGAACACCTGGGACCCGGAACTCTGTCCGCATCGGGTATTCACAGCGCGTTCTTGTTAGAGTCTCTTGTTAGAATTGTTACTGTAGAGTATTTTTCACCTCGCCCCTCTTAGTCACGCTCCCATGTTCCTGTTTGTGTGTGTTTCCTTTGCACTGATTAACCAAATGAAATTTGTGTCGTTGTCTTTGGGGGCTTGCCCGCCTTTTTAAAAACTAGGTATAGAAATTGGCTTTTTTTTTTTTTTTTTTTTTAAGCACGTTGTATCTGAAAAAGGGCTCTGCCATTGATTGCTTTCTGGTTTCAGCCAGTGTCCCAACCTCTCCTGCACTCCCTGTCCCCGCTTCCCGGTGTCAAGTCAGTGTCCCCATGACCCCCTCTGCCCGTGCCCTGCCATCCCCGCAGCCCCGTGCCCAGGCACACAGGAATCCTAGGAAGTCCAAGAGCCAGGAAGAAGGGCCCACCCCGCCCAA
This sequence comes from Graphiurus murinus, assembly GCA_004027655.1. NCBI lineage: Eukaryota > Metazoa > Chordata > Mammalia > Rodentia > Gliridae > Graphiurus > Graphiurus murinus. The sequence continues at coordinate 15,935 of PVLC010009584.1, read as the reverse complement.
GAGCAGCAGCCTTGCCTCCCGCTATCTGGCTGAAAGCAACGGATTTATGACAGTTGTTTAAAGAGTTTGGCTCGGGTTGTAAGGCAGAACTTGGGAAGAGGATAGGGACTTGCCTGTGCCATCCTTGGTAGCCTTCTGCGACTTCCAAATGGAACAGAGGCGCCCCCGCCCCCTCCACCCTTCAAAGCCGACCCCCACAGCGTCCTCGCCCTTCCTCTTGGCTCACGTGTGTACTACTCCTTTAAAGCTTTCTTTCTTCCATGGGTCTCCCAGGGCAAAATCATCTCCGGCCTCCAAAGCATCTCTCCACCCTCTTTGCGCGCATTTTTTTTAACCAAATGAAGTAGACAAGAAAGGCATCCTTTGGGGCAGCGGAATTCCTAGCTTAGTAGAATCACTGTATAGATAGAGATGTTGATATATATGTTTGTGTATATATATCAAACCAAATTTCTGATAGGAAAAGTATAGCTTTACAGAAGAGGAGGAAGAGGAACCCTGTAGAGGCCGGAGCCAGCCTCCGTGTGTCCGAGGAGGGAGGCATGTCCCTGCCCCTTCACACGGGGACCACTGCGTCACCTCGCCAGAGCAGAGCCAGGGACCCTAAGGGTGCCGCTCCCCGGGTCCCCGGCATCAAGGGTGATAGGGTGAGGGGGGCGGCAGATCAGAATGACTGGAATTTTCCATTCTGTTTCACTCTGACCACATATATTGAGCTGCAGCCTGATATTATATCACATTTCCAAAAATGGTATCCATTAGGATGGGAAGAGAACAGATCTGTAGAAATGTTTACCTTCCAACTGCGCATGCGTTCAGGACACTTTGAACAGAAAGACACACTCCCCAGAATGAAAACAGGGAAGAGGAGACCTGGTGACGCTCAGTCCCCGGCCCAAGGAGCGCGCTCCCTCCTCGGCCATCTCGCCCAGATCTCTCTTCCGGGTCATCTCAGCTCAATCTCAGTAACCCTCGAGCAGCCCTGGTCCGTTGTGTTCCTTCACTGTACGGTTTCTGTAATAAAAAGTGTTAATCCATGTTAATCTGTGTGAAAATGATTGTGTGCAACAGTATTTTCTCGTGTACCTCTTTTTCCTCTGTGAATTGTCCCTCTTTTTTTCTTTTATTTATAAATGTCTACTTTTTTTTTTTTTTAAAGACAACCCGATGTGTTGTAGACCTATATGTAACCTATTCCTTAGTCTCATATTATAGGTATGTTATAAGAATGGATATTTTACTTGGCTTTAGAATGTTTTACAAGAAAACTAATTCTTAACTGATCAAGTCCTTGCTACTAAGATGCTTGTGTTTTTCATCATGATGTCGTGTGCTTCTAAATTAATAATCATTTTCGTTGTAGAAAAATGGAGTGAATTTATATTAGTCTTGGAAACTAATAATAGCATTGTAAATTTATGAGATGATTTTAACAGAAAAAAATATAGAAGAATATAGTTATTTTAATTGTAATATTACTAACTGTAGGGTGAGAAGGGGGGTCCCGTCATGGTGAACTATGTTATAGCTTGTTACTCACAGTTTCTTTTTGATCATTTTTTCGGTCTCTGAGGTGAAACGAGTTATTAATTAAAATTTGTAAACTCACATATGCATATTGTATATGTGTAGAAATGTAATCACACTTTGTCTTGGAATTACATTAAACTGTTTGGAATCACTGTACACTCCGTCTGGCACACTTATTTATCCTGGAACCACACCAGTTACAAGACCAAAGAGGTTATTGTTGCAAGCAACATCTTTCTGAGGTTATTTAGCCCTTCAGAAATTACTGAATATCTCTGAAAATGTTCGCAGCACAGCAACGCTGTGATGGAGCACACCTGTTAGCCCAGAGGCTGAGACAGGAGGATCACAGGTTCGAGGCCAGCCTCAGCAACTTAGCAAGACCCTGTTTCAAAATAAAAAATTAAAATTAAAAAAAGGGTGGGGGCTGGGAGGTAGAATGCCCCTGGGTTCAATCCCCAAGACCAAAAAATAAAAAATTGCAGAGATGGCGGTGCAGCTGGAGAGAAGGGCCTGGAGGTCATTTTGCTCCTGTGCATCTGCGGAAGGGTCTCCTCGCTCCCTGTTGCCCCTCCCAAGCCCACTCCAACCCACCTGCACCCACACTCCATCCTGCCCCAGGAGACCCCGGAGATCCCAGGCCCTCCAACCACGCTCCCAGCCTCCTGGTGATCCTTTTTGGTTTTAATTATGGTAAAATACACATCACATAAGATTTACCATGTTAGCCATTTTTCAGTGTACACTATGTGGTATTCATTACACTCCCGCTGTGGAAAAACCATCGCCACCGTCTACTTCAGAACTTGTTCATCGTCCCAAACAGGCTCCACACCCACTAAACACTAACTCCCCATTCCCTCCCGCCCCAGCCACCGCCATTCTACCTCCTGTCTCTGAATTTGCCTATTCTTGATATTTCACATAAGTGGAATCATACAATATTTGTCCTTTGGGGTCTGGCTTACTTAATTTAGCATAATGTTTTCTGTTTTGTTTTGTTTGCGGAAGTGGGGATTGAACTCAGGGGCATTCTACCTCCGAACTACACTCCCTATTTTTTATTCTTTATTTTGAAACAGTCTCACTAAGTTGCGGAGGGCCTCACTAAGTAGCCGAGGCTGGCCACAAACCTGCCATCCTCCTATTACAAGTGTGTGCCACCATGCCTGGCAACATAATGTTTTTAAGGTTCATTCATGTTATAGCATATTTCAGATTTCCTTCCTTTTTTGAAACAGGGCCTAACTAAGTTGCTGCAGCTAGTCTGGAACCCACAATCCTCCTGTCTCAGTGTGGACCACCACACCCGGCAATCTCCTTCCATTTAAGGATGAATCATATCCCTCTTGTATTACATTTTGTATTATATTACATTGTGACTGTCCTTTCATCTGTGGACAGACACAGATGGCTATTGTAGGTAATGCTGCTGTCTGTGACCGTGGGAGAAGGATCTTCAAGCCCCTGTTTTTAATTCTTTTGGCTAGATACACAAAAGTAGAATTGCCATATCCTGTGATAATTCTGTATTAACTTTTATTATTTATGTATTCATTTACTTATCTATTTTGGTACTGAGGATTGAACCCAGGGGCTTTCTACCTCTGAGCTACATCCCTAGCCTTCTTATCTTTTATTTTTTACTGAGGCCGGCCTCGAACTTGCAATCCTTCTGTGTCAGCCTCCCAGTTACTGGGATTGCAGCCATGTGCCATGTGCCCGGCCGTGTTAATCTTCTGAGGCCCTGGCACACGGCTGTCCACAGAGGTTGTCTGGCTTCACCACGCCACAGGGCTCCAGTTTCTCCCTGCCTTCCATTTCCAGTGTCCTCAGGCCTCAGGACCTCCGGGCTCCTCTGCCTCAAGGCCTTACTTCCCAACCAGCCTAAACGCCACAGCCCGTAACTTGGGCCTCTTCTCCCCACACGCCTAGCTCGGCCGCCTCCTGTTCTGCCGCACGTGCACTGCTCGACAGCAGCTGGAGCGACGACCACCTGCAGAAAGCGGCCTCCAGCCAGGGCTCCCGGCTCCTTTCAGGCTCCCCAGAAAGCACAGCTCACTCTGTGCCCTGCTCCATTCATTCCCTTGCTCCATGGGGGTACAGAGAAACCCAGGCCCTAGACCGAGCCCCAGCACCCGCCTTTGTTCCCAGGGGAAGAAGGACCCCGCACTCCTCCTCACACTTGGCTTGCTCCCAGGCTCGTTCTCCTCCAAACGGCGCCTCCTCTCGGGCTCCCGAGAAGCAGGAAGCAGCCATCATCATCATCAGGTCCCCTGTGAGCTGCCCTCCTGCTCCTCCAAGGCAGGTCTTGCTGCCCTAGGGTCTCTTCATGCTGTGATGTCGACAGTGCCTTCCTGATTTCCTTTCCCACAGGGCCATGCCATCCTTGCAGGTAAGGATTTCCTTCTCATTTCTATTTCGGGGCCTCTGTTTAGACACCAGGCATAGAGTACGGTAGTCCACAAATGCTTGGATGGAGGTATGGACTGCTCAGCCCACCTTCTCTACCCCACCAACCTCTCTGTGCTCCAAGGTCAGCCTCTCTCAGAACCCAGCAAGACCCCAGGGTGGCCAGTGCTTGAACTTGGATTAAACTCAACTCAGCCCAAATTTAAACCACATAAAAATGCACACAAAAGATGCACTTTGATAGAGCTTCAGAACTCTTCCAGCGTGTGTGTGTGCGCGTGCGTGTGTGTGTATTTTACTGCGGATTGAACCCAAGGGCATTCTGCCTTTGAGCTACATTCCCAGCCCTTTTGAGTGTTTGTTTTGAAACAGGGTCTCAGCCAGGTGTGGTGCTGCACGCTTGTAATCCCAGTACTTGGAAGGCTGAGACTGGGGGATCCGGGTTTGTGGCCAGCCTCAGCTACTTAATGAGGCCCTCTGCAACTTAGTGAGACCCTGTTTCAAAAATAAAGAATAAGAAATAGGACTCAGGGTTTAGCTCGGAGATAGAATGCCCCTGGATTCAATCCCTAGTACCAAAAAAAAAAGAGGAGAAAAAGAAAGAAAGTCTCGCCGAGCGTGGTGGCGCACGCTTGTAATCCCAGCATTCGGGAGGCTGAGACCAGAGGATCCGGGTTCGCAGCCAGCCTCAGCTACCTAATGAGGCGCTCTGCAACTTAGTGAGACTCGGTTTCAAAATAAAGAATAAAAAATAGGGCTGGGGGTGTAGCTCGGAGGTAGAATGCCCCTGAGTTCAATCCCTAGTACCGCAAAAAAAAAAAAAGAAAGAAAGTCTCACTAGATTGCTTGAGAATCTCACAAAGTTGCTGAAGCTGGCCTTGAACCTGTGATCCTCCTGTCTCAGCTTGTTATTTTTTTATTATTGGAACCTGGGGGATTCTTCCTTCACTAATTCCCTTCCCTCATTGTTCCATCTGGGCTGCCACAATGATATAGGGTATCTCCTCTTTTGGGGTTCTTGTCCCCTGGATTTCGATGAATGAAGTCCAAAAACTAATGAAGGATATAAAAATATAAAAGTGTAATTCAAGGAAAGATAGAAGAGAAAAATAGCTCCCCCCACACACAAGGAGAAAGGGCCCCAAAAGAATAACCACCAAAGCTCTTGGGAGGTGGGCTTTTAACCCGCATTGAGGTTCCCCATCTGTTCTTTTACGATTGATCAGAATTGGATCTTGGGGGACCAATGTCTTTTGACCAATTTCAATCCTAATTTGAATTGTTATCTTCTGGGCTGGCAAGCCTGCCCTTGCTGACACAGGCCATCCTCAGAATGTAGCTCACAGGCGGTGATACAGTGGGCCTCCTTTAACCCTTTCTGTTCCTTGATCCTCTGCCCTGCCCATTAGCGATGCTCAGCCTGGGATACCACCGGTGGCATTAGGGAGGGAGACCTACCCTACATGCCCAGGGGAGGCAGGGGAGCTGTCAGCAGGCAGCGTCCCTGGGAAGTTATTTACATCAAAAGTAAAAAGACAGCTTCCTACTACTGAGCTACTGAGGTTTCCCTCAAGCATGCTCAATACTGGAGAGAAAAATGAAATGTGCTTACTTGAGCCACAGTAAGCAGGAGGCAGCAGTCTAGGCTCCTGTAACAAGCTCTCCATCCCAGGCACACCAAGGAGACCCGCACAGAAAGACCAACCCAACAATTAATGGGGTGCTCACTTAGCCGCACCTTGGCTTCAGGGAGCTGTCCCACGTCACAAAGTCCCCCTTAGTTTTAGGGCAGGTTGCTGGGTGGTGGATATCACGACCTAGTATGTTCCAAAGAGTCAGACATGAGGGTTTTTTGGTGAGAGATGGGATTATACATGTTTGTTGTTGTTCTTATTCTTGTTGTTTTCCTAGGAACTGGGGATTAAACCCAAGGGCATTCCACCTCCAAGCTATACCCTCAGCCCTTTTTCTTTTTTCTTTTTCTGAAACAGGGTCTCACTAAGTTGCTGAGGGTCTTACTAAGTTGCTGAGACTGCCCTCAAATCTGCAATCCTCCTGTCTCAGCCTCCCAACTGCTAGGATTACAGGTGTGCACCATCATGGCTAGCAGCTTCTATGTGTTTTTTAACTCTTTTCCAAAAATCTGAACTTAAGCAAATATTAAATATGTAAGAAGCAGAGCGCTCCGTAAGAGCACCATGTACACAGAACACTAAGGCTTGGATGTCTTGGGGTCTCTCAAATTCCATTTCCTGTCCCTCCCTAGCCAGATGCCTGGAAGGAGCTTAGGACCTTTCCCTCACGCTCCTCACATACTTTATAGCCTATGGGGGATGCTCAGGATTCCCTCTAGGGACCCCCATGGTGTCCCTTATGCTCTCTGATACTACTTGGGGCACAGATCAGCAACAACAATTCCATAAGGAGGAACCAGCTAGGAGCTAGACCTTCTAACATCTGGAGACCCACTCATGCCGTTTCTTAAATGCCCACTCATGCTTACTGATCTATAGGTGGTAGAGCCCCTTCTACAGGACACTAGGCTACAGGTACCCTTGTAAAGAAGCCACTTAAGCTGGGCGTGGTGGCGCACGCTTGTAATCCCAGCATTCAGGAGGCTGAGACCGGAGGATCCGGGTTTGTGGCCAGCCTCAGCTACCTAGTGAGGCACTCTGCAACTTAGTGAGACCCTGTTTCAAAAATAAAGAATAAAAAATAGGGCTGGGGGTATAGCTCTAAGGTAGTCAGCCAGAGCTGCATCCCTGCTGCGGGCCAGTAAAACTGATGGCTGAGCCTCAGTGGTGCCCAAGACCACTTCCAGGCCTCCAGCCTCCACTGCCCAGAGGGGAGGCCCAGGGCAGTGCCCCACCAGGGCTTATCCACTGCATATCCCCTGAGTGCATAGACCTTCCAGGGCCTTGTGGAGTCAGCCATGCAGAGAGCGGAGCTGCTGCACTTGACATTAAGATTTGGTTTGGCTTCAAGGCATGTGCAGGGAGTCGTGCCACACCATGCTGCCAGGACACCAGGAACTGAGGCACGCGCGCGCGCGCACACACACACACACACACACACACACACACTTGCGTGCACACGAACACACACACATGCACGCACATGCAGGCATGTGGGAATTGACCCAGCAGTCTACAGTCCCATGAGAAAAGCAAGGAGTTTTCTCTGTAGTCGGCATGCAGATGCAGCCACCTGAGGGGGTCAGATTGTATGTGTGGACCACTATTGACTCCAGGACAGGGGACCCCCACCCTGAGTCCCAGCTACAGTCAGAAAGCCAATTCTAATCTAGCTAAATTTACATACAAATATATGGCTGCAACCTAAGCTTAAAAAAAAAAAAAAAAAAAAGGCGTAGAGAGCTAGTCAAAACTGAGCTGCTTGGTTTACCTGGACTCTAATAAAAATTTGGGAAAGCTACCATTGGTCAATTTCTGATTATGGGGGTGGGTTTAAGCCTCCATCCTACATAGTGTGGTGGGAAAGAGAACAAAGGTGAGTTCTCCACTACCCCAAATTTAATATGTATGAGAAGGGAAGTATCTGCTGCTGCCTCTGGAAGGGGCAAGTGACCCCCTCCCATGGGAGACTGATAACATCTCACACCTAGGCCTCTGCTGCTAGTCAAGTTCACAAAAGACTGGATGGATAGATGCTTAAATTTAAATGTTTCTTGTAAAAGCTTCTAAGATAATTCTATTTTCTAATGTGGTTTGTTCTCTTACACTCTAAAAGCCAATTCTAAGATTCTAGGAAGAAGAAAAACAAGTCTTATGCAAGCATCTATACAAATTTACAGCAAAATATACCTTTTTATTACAGGAAATACGGACATTTTCTTTCCTTCTTCTTCTTCTTCTTCTCCTTCTTCTTCTTCTTCTTTTAGTTCATGGATTTTTACAAATTCCTCCTGGGTTTGTGCTCATATATTTTCTGTTTTGATTCATTTTTGTTTTGCCTATGATTTATTTATGTTTTGTCTAACTAGAAGCCTTCTAGGTCTCTTTATTTTTTCTCCTGCTGCCTTTACTCAGCAGCTATTCAAAGGTTAATTCTCTGTTTAGTATCTGTATGTTATTGTGTTATGCATGTAATTTGTCTGTCTACATGGTACCACAAATTAGCATATTAATAAAATGAACACTCATAAAATCAAATGCCTCTGAGTTCACGTGACTTAAGTAAGCCTAACAAATGAGTAAATTTAAGGTTTGTTCATGAGAGTAAAATAAAAATGTCCTAGAATTATTACCATGCCTTTTTCCCTAAGTAAATAGTCAAGATTATGTTTACCTCTAGGATGTTTCCAAATACAATGTTCGTTGCTTTTAAAAGTTTTTCTTTAGCAGGAAAATTGTTTCAAGACACAAATAATGCTTATCTGATGTCTTAATTTTCAGGGGTAATCTATAATTTAATCTTTAAATTGGGTAAATGCAAAAATGTAATTAATGCTTTAAAGTGCTCATGGCTTCTTAGAAGCTAAAATAACATTTGAGTCTATTAAGTGGGCTTCTAAATTGTTGGTAAATGAAAGAACAATACTGTAAAATGGCTTTGTTTGGGGTCTTTACTGAAAGACAACAAAGATTGCTAAAAATCAGGGTTCAGGGTCAATGTGTAATTTTGTATACATTGCTTTGATAGAAACAACTATGTATTCTTTTACCTGAGCACCCTGATAATTTTAAAATGATGATCAGGCCAATTAAACACTTCTTAACAATCTTTAGCTGATAGAACTGCAGATGCTGGACATCTTGAGTTTTATTCCTTTACTGGCCATCATCCTAGGACAAAGTAAACACAGACTACGTACACTTCCTTTGACAGCAAAGGGAGGTCACAGAAAGGCAGCAATAGATGCTGCATTTACCATGGCGCAATCAGGCCTGTGGTTGTCAGGGTACTGGTCTCACAGCTCACTGAGACCCTACCACAGATGTATCACATATGCATCTAGCAGTCATAACTAAGTGCCAGCCTGCTGACACTGCACCACAGATGCATCATATATGTATCTGGCAGTCATAACTAGGTGTCAGCTATTCATCACATTGGTAAGCATGGATTAACCTAGCAGATACACCCTGTTTATTGCCAGGCATGAAACGGGTGCCAGGTAGCCCAGGGGACGCTCTGGGACAAGTTGCACAGTGTGATAACTAAAAGGATGCTTTTTATTTCTCTTGTGTCTTTCAAGCCCACCAGCACCCCATTAAATTCCTAGTCTTTTCTGTGCCCAAATTTGATAGATCAAAAGAGAGAATGGCCACCAGAGAAATGTAAACAATGATGCTATCTTACAACTAGGTCTGTCTTACAAGGGGAAAGTAAGGGATCTAAAGTGTATTAAGGTGGTGCTAGGACTAGCCTCCGCCTAAGGGTGGTGGGTTTCGAGGGACCCCGGATAGGCGCGCTCCGGAGACAGAAAGACATCCCCCAGTAGGTGAGGGTTCCTGAAGACCTAAGAGATCCAGAGGTGTTCCAGGTCCAGACACGAATGCTGGAAACCGTATTCGGACGCCACGGATCTCGCATTCCTTACATCGAGCAAGTGAGCAAGACCATGATCGAGCTGAAGGCTGTGGAGTCTTCCGACCTCACTCAGGTCGTGGTTTATGGCTCCTACTTGTGCAAGCTCCAGACCAAGTGGATGCTCCAGTCCCTGGCTGAGTGGCACCGCCAGCGGCAGGAGCAAGGAATGCTCAGGCTCGAAGAAGCCGTGAATGCCCTTGATCTAGGCCCTGGGATGAAATGAAGTCAACTTCCAGCCCATGTGGCCGGGACCAGGACGTAGGGCTAGGTTGTGACAGAGCTGGAGTGGTTGCGGCTTGCTTTAAACTCTGCTCCGACCTCTACAGCCACTCCAGTGAAGGACAAACCAGATATTTCATGGCCTCTGGCTTGCTTTGAGCTTTGATGTGACTATCTTTTCAAGGTTGCTAACTAAAGAATAAAGTTTTAAGTAAATAGTTTTTTCAAAATAAATAAATAAATAAATAAATAAATAAATAAATAAATAAATAAATAAAGTGTATTAAGGTGAAGTCCAAAGCTATGCCAGCAAGGTAAATCAGATGTGTTCATTCTGGCCACACTGACAGATAAATAATTGTAATACCACCAGAGCCCAAAAAGACAAAACAAAACCCAATAAATTAAAGGAGATACTTATAGGCATGAGGGGATATTATTAAAAAAATAATAATAATAATTTGTAAAGGGTAAAACTTATAAATAACATTGTATGCGATAAAACTGGTTGGTTAAGATTAAAATTAATTGTTTAAAGGGTTTTCTAAAAGTCACATTAAATGCATTAATTCTATGTTTAAAGCTATTTGGTTTTCTTAAGATACTGATCTGTCTTTGGTAAAATTTTACAAAAACAAGCCTAGAGAACAAAAATTTTACATTTTATTGGGATAATTTCCTGCTATTTATTGACCAAAAAAAAAAGTCGGCCACATAATCATTCAAATTAAGGATCAAAATTGTGCAAAGCCATTGGCCCCCAAAACTCAACTCTGAACAATCATTAAAGAACAAATAGAAAAAGCTTCAGAAAGCTCCAGGGCTTCGAGGTCATTCTCTTTCTGGGATTCCTCCCTTTGGCGGGGGAAGCTGCTTTGTCTTCTATCTTTCCCTAACTTAATATAAAACTTTATATTCCTATATCATTCGCTAGTCCTTGGACTCTATTCATCAGGAGCCACTGGACAAGAACCCTAAAAAGAGGAGACACCCCATTTCAATTTCACCACCTGCCACACCAGACCCAGGACATCTGTTGGTGCCCCCCTCCCTTAATTGCGCCCCTCTGCTTCTTGCGCAAGCTACAACCTTAGAACAGATGGCAGCGGACTTCTCTGGACGCCAGTCATCTCTTTATTCCATTAGTGATCAATACAACAGCACCACAGGCACAGCAGGGGCCCTGCCTGAGGACCCCGGGAAGGCAAAGGTGGGGGGTGGCTAGCCTGTCTACTCCCCAGCAACCTAGAGAGAAGCCACTGGGACAGGTGGGTCTGCCATGGGAAATGACCATCTGCGCAGCCCCAGCCTTCCCCAAAGCACCAGGGCTGCAGAGAGGAAGGAAAGTTCCAGGCCAGGGAAGGGCTTGTGGGGCAGCAGCTAAGGATCGTTGTTGAGAAGGGACTGTTGTGCATGTGTGTAGGGCAGAAAGATGGCTACGCTACCTAGCTTATGAGATTTAACTGCCTGAGCCGCAGGACCTGCCTGGGGAACAAAGGAAACCAAGAATCAGGGACTGAGAGCTCCGGAGCCTGAGAGGGAGGACAGAGCAGAGGCCCCCTCCCCGCTCCTGCCTGGAGAGGACAGGCGGCTCCGCTGAAGACAGAGCTCAGAGCAGCCGCCTCCTGCACCTGGGTGGACGGCTGCCTCCGGCCTGAGCCGCCTCACGTGTAGGCCATCTTGCTGCACACCCAGGGGCGGGTCATCAGACACTCCGTCGACACCAGCCTGGTGGGCTCCACGAAGACACACTCCCCTGGGCCCGAGATGGTGAACCTGTGACCAGGAGAGAAAAGACCAGGTGTTCAGGACTGTGTGAACCCCCATCGGGAGGCCTGGGGGGGGGGGGCTGCCCTGGCCCACTTCATCACTGGACACTGGCCTCCCAGTGTCTCCCTGCTGGGGCTTCGGCCACCTGGGGCTGCCCTTGGACCCCTCCTCATCCTGCTTCCACATTCCAAGGCTCAGGACCACCCTCTGCCACCCAGCCTGCACAGTGGAACAGGGCTCATCACAGCCTGCAGGACCACGTCTGTCAGTCCCCCCAGCGCCTCTGTGTGGCTCTCCTCCTGGCTCCCGATGGTGCCAGTGTCTAGTGGCCCAGTGATTGCTCAGCAGAGATGGGCCAAATGAAGTTACCCTCACTGGTCAGGCGCGGAGAACAGCCCCAGAACAACCCCACTAATACAGGACCCCCGGGACTATGTAGCCCAGGAATTCACTGAAACCGCACACGGACCTGGGTGTGCTATGAAGAAACCTCATTTGTTCACCCCGATCTCAGATCCCTGGAATACGGGCTCCCCCAGAAGAGGGCATCAGATGGACCCAGAGAGCAAGACGCCTCCAGGGCTCCTGGGCTTTGAGAATAGGAAGTTTCCAGAAAGACAGAGCAAGGGACAGAAAGTACAAGGTTTCTTGCGTGGCAAGAAAAAAAGGGACCAAAAAAGTGGTGAAACGGAAAAGCACAAGAGAGGGAAGGAAGAGAAGGGCGGGCATCCAAGGCTGACGGTGCCTGAGGGCGGCTCAGAGGGGCTCCACGCCCATCCACATTCGCTCCTGCCTTGGGGACACTCAAGTTGGCAGCCATGCCCCCTCCCGCTGGCACCCCGGACCTGTTCCTCCAGCCCTAGGGTCTGGCCCAGGAGCTGAGGTTCTCTTTACCTTACAGGCATCTCCTTTCACGTTCCTAAGCCTAGAATGCTCCCCACGTGTCGACACTACCATCACTGCCTCTTATCACAGGGGTGCCACAGCCGCCCCTTTCCACCCCACCACCCGAGACCACCGCCACCATAGCTGTCAGGAAATCTCCCCTACGCCACCACCACTCCTGTGCCCAGGCAGGACACAAGCTCACGTGCACACCACGTGGCCATACTGATAACAGGATCGTGCACCACTGCACTGGCGGTCACCACCCAGCGCGGCGCGCTTGCGTTGGGAAAACGTGGCCACGACTGCGCATGAGCAAGTGTGTTCCGAGCCCTTCCTTCCACAGTGACTACGCATGCGTGCCACAGGGCTGCCGGGAAGAGAGGCTCCATCTCCCATCCACCCTTGCGGGTCCGTGTGGTCATGTGACTGGCTTCTGGCCAATGGAGTGAGGGTGTCCAAGGCATGCCCTCCCTTTCCTTGTTCCCAGGCTGAAGTCGATGAGGAGGAGCCTAGCGAACTGTACTGTGATTACAGATCCCAGACATAGGGGGGAATCACAGACAGACAGATATACAGAGGCTGGTCCTGAGACACAAAGCCATTGTCATGAAAGGTCTCTGCTTCACCCTACTTGCCCTAGAGATCGGTAGCTCCAGCTAGCGCAAGAGCAAGCGTTTCTGTCTTGGAGGGTTAGACCTTCCACACTCTAAGCTCAGTGCCTTCTAGAAGGAAGCCTCAGCTCACGTGTCCGGGTCAAACGGGTCCCCGTTGACCCAGTGGAATTCGTCCCCGACTCTGCGCAGGCCAATCCAGGGCTCCCTTCGCGTGAACTTGAACATGAATTCCTGCAAAAGGAAGGCGGGAAACCTCAGGTCAGACGTGGTCTTCTGACTGCTGGCTGTCCCACCCATGGCCGACCTCAGCGTGAAGGATGCAAGCTGACCTATCGGGACCTACAGATGCTGAGAGAAAGTTGCCTAGCTGCCAGGAAGCCCACATGCCATCGCGGCTCAAAACCCAAGTGACCAAGATAATCACTAATTCTGTTTCACATTCTATTGATAAAAGTGTTGTGGGTAATAAACAAGAGATCATGTCCTGATTAATAGAAAATGACAATGTGGTTTTGCATTTCACAAGTGTTTATAATTTTTTTTCTGTGTCACTGAGCTACACCCCCAGCCCTTTTTATTTTTGTTTTGAAACAGGGTCTTGCATTACTGTGCACTAGCCTCAGATCTGTGATCATCTGGTCTCAGCCTCCCAAGTACTGTGATTACAGGTGTGCACCACCATGACCATCTTATAATAATTCTACTTTACAATACTGAGTTTTTAGCTCGGCCAACTAGCCTTGGGTCAAAGTGAGTGGCTTTGAAAATGGGAGTGGACCCGTTCAGACCCCAAGGGATTGATTCATCGACACACTGTGCAGTGGCCGGATGACCCAGGAGGCACATCACGGGGGACAGTGCGTGCTTGGGGCGCAGCTCTCCGGGGCACCGAGGGTCCCTCCCTTTGACCCCAGAGGTCTCACCAGCTCCTTCTGGCTCTGGATCACCGCGAGGGCGGCCTCGTGGGTGTGGCAGTACTGCCTGCCCGTGTTCCAGTCTCTCGGCTCCTCAGAGAAGAAGTAGCACTTCCTGCCGTAGAGCAGCCAGTCCTCGGGGCAAGGAGCCTCACACTTGATACAGCCCTTGGAAGCTGCAGCGGGGACAGAGGGGCTCAGCGCCTGCCCGCAGGCCTGGCCACCACCTTGCCCCCAAGAGCCCTCTCTGCTTCCGGGGGCCCCTCCACCTGCCTCCCCCTGGGTGCCCCTCAGAGACTCTAACAATGTCCCAGCGCCTGGAGGTAAGAGGTCAGCGGCTAAGTGTATAAACAAGGGGACCTGGGGAGGCCCACAGGTGCGTCCCCGGGAGGGGAAGTGACAGCAGGTTAACCCCTGAGTGGGCTCTCCTCTCTGCCTAGTCCCTGAGGCGTGGGAACCCAGGAACTTGAACCGGGTCAGGCTCTGGAGGCCTCTGTCCTGTCTCTGCAGCCAGGGCGGGAATCGTCCTCAGGATGGACGGGCCACGGTCGTTAACTCCTGCGCACACTTGAGCTAGCCTGGCAGCTCTGTCCATCGTTGAACTGCTAGCAAGTTCTTTTTATTTTTTTTATTTATTTATTTGTGTGTGTGTGTGTGTGTGTGTGTGTGTGTGTGTGTGTGTGGTATTGGGGATTGAACCCAGGGGCCTTCTACCTCTGGGCTACACCCCCAGCCTGATTTTATTTTTTGTTTAAAACAGGGTCTCACTAGGTTGCTGAGCATCTCATTAGACTGCTGAGACTGATCTTGAACCTTTGACCCTCCTGTCTCAGCCTCCCAAGTACTGGGATTACAAGCGTGTGCCACCACGCCTGGCTGCAAGTTCTTTTTATTTTTATTTTATTTATTTGTTTATTTTATTTTATTTTTTATTTTTTGCAGTACTGGAGATGGAACCCAGGGGCATTCTACCTCCGAGCTACACTCCCAGCCCTATTTTTTATTCTTTATTTTGAAACAGGGTCTTACTAAGTTGCAGAGTGCCCCACTAGGGAGCTGAGGCTGGCCACAAACCCAGATCCTCCGGTCTCAGCCTCCCAAATGCTGGGATTACAAACGTGCGCCACTACACCGGCTTGCAAGTTCTTTTAAAATGTTGGGTCCTGGCCTGCCCTCCTGTGATCTAGACCTACCTAGTAGTCTGGGCTCTGCCCTCTGGTGTGACCCAGCGCAGACCCATCCCGTCTTCCTCCTTCTGTTTGAAAGAGAACACCAGCCTCCCCACATCCCCTGTCTGCTGGCCCACACAGATGCCACGTCCGCTGTGGCTCCTGGGAGGGGCTGCTCCTCATCCGCCTGCTCCCACAGTGTCTCTGCATGAGCACTGAATCGCTGCCACCAGGACAGCCTGGGCCCGCCAGGCAGACAGCACCAGTGACCACGACCCTGTCTTCCAGCTCTGCAAACTGTGCTGCAGACCTCGCTCTCCAGGAAGGACCTCGGGGCTCACCCCAGACTCTCGAGGGAGGCCTTTGCCCAAAGGAATTGAGCCAGGAGCTTAGCTCCTTTCCAGAGGCCTGTTTCCCAGCCTGGCTTCTTGGTGTCCAGAACGTGTGTAGAACCTCTCCAGCTCTCCAAATGCGGAGACGTCCATTTATTCCTTCCACATTTATCTCTTCCACTTTGACTCAGAGTTGGAGTTTTTAAAGGTAAATCTGAGTGTGTGCTGGGGAGGGGATCCTGGGAATTGAACCCAGGGACTGTCTACCTCCAAACTATACCCCCAACCCTTTTATTTTTTATTTTGTAACAGGGTCTCACTATGTTGCTAGGCTGGCCTCAAACCTGTGATCCTCCTGTCTCAGAGTCCCAAGTAGTGGGATTACAGGCAGGTGCCATTGTGCCTGTCTCATAATCATGCTTTTGTTGTTGCTATTTTCTTTCTTTCCTTTTTTTTTTTTTTTTTTTTTTTTTTTTTTTTTTTTTTTTTTTTTTTTTTTTTTTTTTTTTTTTTTTTTTTTTTTTTTTTTTTTTT